>SOMO01000039.1:2797594-2824905 GCA_028128575.1 Paedocypris carbunculus | reverse complement strand
AAATAAAAAAGGCACCACAGAGAGCACTGACCTCAGGCCAGCTGACCTTAAATAATCACAAGGAACCATGAGTGTGGTAGGAACGAAGCACATGTGACATGACCAAGAAGCAGAGGTTCAGTCCAAAATAAATAAAACCTACCGGTTCACTTATTAAACATCCAATTGGAGTTATGCAAGTTAAAAATGGGAGTGGATTTTAAGTTTATATTAGTAATCATCTTCCAACTATGGTTACTACTCAGACTTGAAATTGCGAAACACAAGGCAATAGTGGTCTTCTGACTCAGAGCAACAGAAACATGATCTGTTCCTAGACCTTCAATAGAGGACAGTTCAGAACCTCACTGGCGCAATTCATGGTTTCAACTGCAAAAGTGCGTTTTCATCTGGCTAAATAAGAGAATGTGACCAAAAATAATAACTCCAGGTCCAGTCAGAGGAATGGAGTCATGAGAGAAGCCAGTGTTCTACTTCTACACCAAGAGTGGTAAGAGTAAAAACGACGAACATGGCCAAATTGCACTTGGATAAGCCAGTATAGTGACAGAGCAAGGTTTAAATCTTAGATAAGCAGAGCTTGAAAGAGGGGGCTCAACACTGAACTTTGGCATATTTCCACCTGCAAGTTATGTAAAACGTTTTCCATTTCAATGCTTGGTGTATAAATTGAACAATATTACGTACCATCAAAGCTGCCGTGCTCTACACAGGCTGCGAGAAGTTTCCCATAGGTTTCATTGGAAGGACGGAAGACAAATACGCCAGAGTTGAAACAGTCAGGCCAACCAGGATCTGGAGCAGCAGAAAGCTCCTCTCTTTCAAACAAATCATCAATGTTGGACAAAACCTGAAAAGACAGAATATGACCATCTCAAAACCAGGATAAAAAAAAAAAAAAAAAAAAAANATGTTTTGAAACATACTAGCGTATCAGCATCCATGAACACGCATTTGGAGTATTCGGTCAGTGTCCAGCAGTGGAGCTTGGTGAAAGTGACACCCAGATCAGGTCTTTTCATTAGAGCCAAGTGTGCAGCGTCCCCACTGTCCAGCACATCCACAAGCCTGACCTCATCATAGAAGTGACGAAGCACTGCTCTGCAACCACAGGCAAGATTTGGTCAAATACAGTCAAAGTAACATGTAATGGATAATCGTAAATTCTACCTGGATGGTTCGGAAACATGGGGTCCAATAAGGGCAACTAGTTTTTTTGAGGTGTTGTGGCTCCTCAAGGACTTGCCAAGAACCATTGCTCCTTTGGCATAGTTGTCAGTTGTGGCAAGAGTGACAAAGGCCTGATCTGGAGAAGAGGGGAAACAAATGATGTCTTTATTTAAATAAACAAATTGCCAGTTTAATTGTTTAATTGGGTTTTATAACATGAGCCCCATCACCTTAAAATTCAAGTTCAAATTTACTAACATTAAGCCATTAGCATTAATATACAGCCATTTCCCAAATGAACACGAGCCAATTACAAGCGACTGAGTTTGATTAAATCAATGCCTCCCACCTGTCCGCAATTACAAATTAGCGTGGATTTAAACAAAGACTGATTATACAACTGTGTAACCATACATTAACACATTTAATTACGTAACTTATATTATTATAGCTAATGTGAATGGTATACATTTATATTGGCGTAATGTTACGTTAATATTATAAATTCGGCAAAACCGATGCGACGTCATTTCTACGTGCCTGATTATGCAAAACCACCAAATAAGCAGCTACACAAACTAAATATTTCCCAAATAACGGTGATGGCGTTCGCTGCACTAGGCGTTTCGCTACAATTAACTACACGCTAATCGACGACGTGACAAACAGTCTGTAGTTCCTCCTCCATGACAGGCCAGTGAACGCTCGCGCACACACCGACCCAGCAGCTGCTGGCGTGCAGGCCTTTCCACAAGCAGAGCACAACATGTATTACCGACGAATGCAGCAAATTTCACTACATCGTAACGTTGAAACCGAGCAGAGCGTTAATGCCCTCTCACAAGGTCTCCAAAGTCACCCGTGCTAACGTGTCAAAAACGCATTCACAAGTTTCTTCGTTTTTCGCTTTTGTGATGTAACACCTTTCAGAGCGTCACTTACCTGCCATGGCTCACGAATCACCAAGACCCGGTTGGACTCAAGGCCTCAGGAACAAATGCGGAGAGAGAAACGGTGCACGGTCTGTCAGAGGATTTATACTAGTGACTGACTTTCACCGTCACGTGACCTCTCACAACAGACACGCCCACTATTGCCACAGAGCTGCACTTTGCGACATTTGTTTCCGTTTTAAAAGACCAAGACGATACAATGTTTACATTCTGCTTTAGGAAACGCTTTTTAATGCGCATCATTGACATCTAACATAGACTATGCACATAAGGCAAACAAAGCATTCATATATTTTGTACACATAGATTTTGTAAAAAAAAAAATATGCATGTACAGTACTGCAAACAATACATACATACAACGACGTTTCATCAATAATGATACATCAGTCCCTCAATTGGTATGGTTAGTAAAAGGAAATCTTTACATTGACATGCGCCATCGTGTGTGTGTGTGTGTGTATGTGTGTGTGTGTGTGTGTGTGTGTGTGTGTGTGTGTGTGTGTGTGTGTGTTATACACATTAAATGACACACAGCCAATTAAATGGGATTGGGATCTTTACATCCAGTTATGTATCGACTGACATACCAATAATCAAAAACTCTTTATACAATCAATCAATCAATCAAACAAACAAACAAACAAACAAACGGTGAGCCTTGGGTCCATTAGGATAATTCAGAAAGTGCCCCTTAATTCTGTTTGTTTTTTAAAATTCACATGGCTTGAGGTATAGAGGAGGTTTTAATGACGGAGAGGTGGAATGACTCCGTGGCTCGATATGAGAGTGAACTCATTTTAGTACTGAGACTGGGATGACTGGCAACAGATCTTGAGGAGCATCTCAGAAGCTTTAGCAAACTTCTGCGAAAGTTCTTCCCAACAAACCCATACAGGATAGGATTCATGCAACTGTTAAAATAGGCAATGCAAATGGTGAAAGGCATTCCGGTATCGATTATCTCAATGACATCACAGTTGGTGATGACTTTGAACAGGAAAAGCATGTCCATGAAGCTGAAAATCTGATGTGGTGCCCAGCAAAGAAAAAAGGACAACACGGCAGCAGCCAGCATGCTCAGCACTTCATCCCTGTTTGACCTTGAATTCCTTTGGATGTCGTGAGCTTTAAGCAGAGCTTGACTGATCAAGCAGTAGCAAGTGAGGATTATGGTGATAGGCAGAAGGAACCCAAAGATGCTCTTCATCAGGCTCAGAGCTCCCAGAATATCACGAAGCTCCTCTTTGTCTAGGATGCCACACACAGTTACATTGAAATTCCGAATGAAATGAGTCCTGCGGATTACGGCTGTGGGCAGACTTAGCAGAAAAGCCACTATCCATACTACCACACACGTCACCTGAGCGTACACAACCGTGCGGCATTGCCGTGACTGGACCGGGTGAACAATGGCCAAGTACCGGTCAATGCTGAGGGCCGTCAGAAGAAAAATGCTGGTATATAAGTTAAGGAGGACCATACTTGCAATAGCTTTACATAGGAAGTCCCCAAAGGGCCACTGGTAGCCTGTTGCAGTGTAAATAGCCCAAATGGGTAAAGTGAGAAGAAAAGTCAAGTCTGACAAGGCTAAGTTCAACACAAATACATTTGCAACTGTCTTAAGTTTCAAACAGAAGTAGATGACGGCCACTACCATGCTGTTGCCTAGGATTCCAATAATGAAGTTGCAACTGTACACCACGGGAATAAATGTGAAGATGAAACTGTGGTTCCCAGTCATGTTGCATGTGAGTTTGAGGCCAACGTCAGGATCGGTTGAATTGTTCTTCATTGTGTAGTTTTGATACAGAGACCCTCAGTTTCGCTGACTTTATAGCAGATTCATCATAAAAAGTCCTAGAAAAAAAAACATACTGATAACTGTATTAACAATTCCAAGATGCAGTACTTACAAATTACGCTAGGTGTCAGTAGGTTTACATAATTTTATTTTTGAAAGATTTTAGAGCGAATTCGTCCAAAATCTAAATCCATCAATCAGTTAAAGTTTGCCTAAAAATGCTTCTTTCTATTCAGTTATTAGTTTTCTTTAAATATCCGTCAAATATGAAATGCCAAAACAAAAAATTATATATTTTTGAAGTTTAAACATTTATTTATTTTTGCATCATGTACGTGTAACATGATGCAAAAGTTGTACGTGTAACATACCATATTTTGTTACTTTGTTTATCAAGTTGTACTTTACAGATTAATGTACCGTGGAAGATAGGTGTTGAACCACCAAGACAAGTTCCAGATTTGTACAATGCAAGCTCATATTTGTCTTTCTGAATTATGTTTCTGGTTAAGAATCTGAAGGGAGATTCACCATTTATAAAATAGACTAAATTGCATTGCAAGTACATTTTTAAAATAAATACATATCGCTGAATCTATTTTAATACGCTTATCAGACATCCGCTTATGAATAGGAAGTGAATACTGTCATTAGTCAAACTGATAAGAGATGTTTTTGTTTTCATTCATTTCGCTTTTGAGAATCTAAAATGAGTCTTTGTACTCCTTAAAAATGATAGAGATGATAAGTCCATGGAATGAGAAACGTTTCTGGTTACAAAGTACTAAGTCTTTGAATTCTAATCTAATTAAGATATAGGGTGAACTTCAATGTTATTTTGAATAGTGCAATAGTAAAATATGACCATATGAACAAACATGCCAACATTAATATTTATGTACAACATTAAATCTATTATTATTGTGCTTACCTTAACAGAGTCGTAATGTTGATGGAGAAATTACTCTGTCTAAAATCAGGCAAAAATAAACAAATTCACATGATTTATGTATATATATTGTCTAATTAAATAAAGTTCTGCTCACCTTTAGATAACTCTGAATTCTTCAAAAGGTTTCAATTGATCAGTCCTCCAGCACATTCACGACACAGTGTCCGAGTGTATCCTCAGCGACCCTCTTATACTTCTCCCATAGTCCTTACAACCACACCAGGGACCAACAGTGGGGGCCGTATGTGGGGGCCGGATACGTTCATGGTCATGAGAGCAAAAGAGAGGGGGTTGGGAGAGAAACAGACCGAGACCCTTAAGGCCAGAAGCAGATTTTCCCATCATTTATCTAAACACCTTTTTTGATTCTGTAACATGACAACATTTTCTACTGAATATTTTGACAAATTCTATTTGTCTGTGCCCATCTCGCTAATGCACGCTATTAGCCAGTGGTGCAAAGTACTTGAGAAAATAGACTTTGCTAGTTTACTTAAGTATTTTGGCTACTTTATACTTGTCCTGAGTATCAAAAAAATAAGTAACTTTTACTCTCTACCTGACTACATTTTTGATTGAGTACTGTATATGTACTCTTTAAATTTTGTTTTTACTACATACATTTTGTTATTTGTATATTGAATGAATCACATTGTGATTTTTTTGGCAGATAAGACATGTGTTACATGCATTTTTTGGCAGATCAGACAATATCGCCAACATGCAGGGTGCTGAAGGTACTGGATTCTATTTATGAACAAAATCACTATTTCACTTTTTGCACATTTGAGTTTGACTGAGACTGACAATATGCTTTTTTTTTTTTTAATCTATTTTGTTATCTGCCATTTTGAAACATTGAGGTGTTAAATTTCATTTCGATATTTGAAAATAAAGCCTAATAAACAAAGATGTTTTCCTGTTTTTTACATATCTGGGTGTCTTTTATTTTAGCCTAAAACTAGTATGAGTAAAATACTTATTACCTCTTAGTTCTTTTAAATTTGAATACTTTTTGACATTTAAGTCTTTTTTAAGTCTTTTAAGTCATAGTGGACTATTTGACTTGTAACTTGTAATAGAGTATATTTAACAGTAAGATATTTGTACATTTTTCTCGAGTATGGTTTTCAGGTACTCTTCACTTCTGCTGTTAGTGCACAACACAATCAACTTTGAGATCGTTTACCTGTCCTGGCTCTTCGTGATGGATTTATATTCATAAAGAGTGTCAGAGTTGGTTATTAAACTTTTCACACCAAACTGAATTGCAAAGACAAACAAATTACTTTTGGTGAGCTACGGCAGACCAACAATATTTAATCTCGACCTTTTCATAAAGCGCATTACCTATGATGAAATCAGCCAGGCTGGAGAAATTGCCAGAAATAAGAAATTAATCACACAGGCCTCAGAGAGAATCGAATGAGATACTGATGTAATCATATTAATATTCATACAAATACAAGCTTAATCAGTGTTATTAGCTTATAACGTGCAACAGAAATGAGCAAACACACATTGCTTTGATAAAACATCCGTTCTTTTTGCAGTGATGGATCTCTTTGCTTATCTTAAGGCCTTCGGGAATCTCGTTCTCGCATTACCCGCAACTCCCCAGAGAAAATCCATCTGTTGAACTGTCGTAAAATTCAGACCTTTGAAAGTCAGCCAATTAGAGCATAAAAGCTTGTAGAGACGCACATTGCGATTGTCCAACGTCAAACGCATGCCAGTCGATACCAGCTTTTTAGAATTTAAAATGTCTCGCCTTGGCATGGAAGTTTTTGACATTTAGCTGAAAAAGGTCAAAGACAGAGCTGGAATGAACAACATGCAATATTTAGATTTAAAAAAAAAACAAAAAAAAAACACTTTTTTTAACAGAGAGTTTAGTGCCAAAGTTTCAGAGTAAGTGGATTACTTGCTGCTGCTTCATCCACGGGCCTAACTCGATCAACCCGTGCGCTCAAATGTTAACGTTGCCTCCAGGCTCCGGTGTGATACTGATGTCTGCTGTTCACTTCTGTGCTCAACCTCTGGGTTTCGACCTGTTTTGGTAAACGTTAATATGAGTGGCGTATAACTAACAATTTATTTTCCAGTAATGATATAACAAAAATTAATGCTGTGTTGAAGACCCATTTGAGACTTAATCAGGGTTTCCAGTCCCTGTTGGTCTTACTCCCACAGTCTAAAACAGACCTGGGCAAACTACGGCCGCCACATGCGGCCCGATGAAAATAGCATCAAATGTCAAACACCAAACGAGGTGTATTTTTATGAATTTTGCGTTCGTGAATCGAGGTACCGCTGTATTTCCTCCATATCCCAAAATGTGTATTTTTCTCTGGCCCGGTCCAGAGAAATGTTAGAACTCAGTGTGGCCCGCGGATCAAAATATTTTCCCACCCCTGGTCTAAATGGTCTAAAACACATGTTTAAGAGAACTAGAGTGTGGAAATGTTTTGCGTGGATGAGTGAGAGAGTGAGTGAGTGTGACTGGCTCTGTGATGGGTCGGCTAACAATCCAGTGTGTCCTGCCTTAGTTTGAAGCCTTGTTTGCATGAAGTTCTGACAGTTAGACAACACACACAATAAGTAAATCTGCGACAGTAGATAGCCTAAAGGAGATGAGATGAGGGTGATAAGTTCGCAACCTACGGTAAATTCCCAGTTTTAATTACAGCTTCTCAAGACCGTGAAATGAAAAAGAGCAGTGAAAATGGATTACTGAGACAAGCTTTATGAGACTCAAAGTGGTTTGGACTCAAGATTTAATGCTCTTTAATGGCTCAAAACTCACATCTCCAATTCTCATGCAGTTTTACCCCAGAGAGATCTGGACACGGTTCACACCTAAATCAACATGGTCAGCTCAAGGCTGAGCACAAACCAACCACATCAACAAACCCTCAGGGAGTTTTAAAGTTTGTTTGCGTAGTTAAATGTAATTTTCCTGCTGTACCCCGGGAAAACACTTCTAATAAACAGCTTTAAATAATTGTGACAGTTATCAGATTTCTTTTATTAATTTCATTTTTATCAAGCATTTTTTTAGCTTGTTTTAATGTGGTTAGATTTTTTTAATTGCCATTTGTGTGTCTTGACCTTTCATTTTTGCTCTCGCTACTCAGGTGAAAGCTCCACCGTCACTTTTAAAACAAAGAATTAAAATAAAAAGAAACATTTTAGTCTTGTTCTGTAATTGCTTTATTAAAACGGCAAAGTATTATAGAAATACAATTGTAAAACTGATTATAAAAAGTCCAATATAAGAAAGCACTGTGCAGAATCTACTGAACAAATCTCAGGTCAAAACAAAAGGTAAAAAATAATGGGTCGTCGTGGCCATGTAGTTCATGCTTGCGTCTAGATGCAGAGGAACGGGTTTGATTCAGACAGTCACTCTTCGCTATCAGACATAAACCTGATACCAACTGAGGAATTCTGATAAGGAGAGAAGCTTCCACCTCTCAGAATATCTTCTGTCACTTATTGCCTTTCTCAGAGAGATCATTAGAGAATACTAAACGTCAGAAAGAGCCTAGAGCCCATGTTTAAATCTGGTTCACGTTTTCGTACATACATTTATATATGTCTGCAACATCAAAAAAACAAATAACAAATCAATTCAAACTAAAAAAACAGTTTGCTTTTTTGTGGATCAAATTTCCCAATTTCAATTTATCACATATTTTCCATTTGTTTGTGAACCTGTGAAACTCTTAATCTTTAATCACATTAATCTTCACATTATTCAGCATGCAACTGATTTAAATAGCATTTAACAGACAAAACCAACAGAAAAAGACTCTGGAATTCATAGTTTATACATTTTATTTTTTATATATTTTTTTATATTTTAATATATATTTATGGACATATAAAATAAATTAACTAAAATAATTTATAACTTTAAATATTGTGTTGATATGCTGAGTAAACACTTGTTTGATAGCGTTGTGCTCAAAAATAGACTGAAACACTGTGATAAGTCTTCTAAATGATATACATACCCGTATTCATTTTTATAAGCAGGTATTAATTGAAATAAGTAATGCAAAAAATAATATAAAATATAATTTTCTTTTACGTGATTCCCAACATAACAAAGTGACACGTGTCCATGCCAGTTGGTTTGATCACGTACACACATCAGAAAATATCCAGTCGTCCAGCCTCACAGGTACAGTAACCAGATCACAATCACTAATGGATGTGCAGGAAAAGGCCTGAAGCTTCAAACAGCGTTTCATTTACTCCTGAAAAGCTTTTCTACGTCTTTTGATTAGAATCTGGTGCATTAAAACACACACAGACAAACACGCGCACACACACACACACACACACTGTGACATCTTTGAGTGACGTAATGTAACACGACATCAAGTTGTGTACAGTAACACAAAGATAACATAGTAGTGTCTACTACTTCTCTTTCGGCTTTTCCCTTTTCAGGGGTCGCCACAGCGAGTCATCCCTTTCTACCTCATTCTATCCTGAGTATCTTCTCCTCTGACCTCAGCCAACCTCATGTCTTCTCTTACAACATCCATATCCTCTGTTTGGCCTACAGCACATCTCACCATCGTCGTACTCCTCTCGTACATGTCCTGGACTACTCTGACGTACTTCTCTGCTACTCCCGACAGCCTCATACAGTACCACAGCTCCTCCCTCGGCACCCTTTCGTATGCCTTTTTTAAATCCACAAAGACACAATGCAGCTCCTTCTGACCCTCTCTGTACTTTTCCATCAACATTCTCAAAGCAAAAATGGCATCAGTGGTGCTCTTGCGGGGCATGAAACCATACTGCTGCTCACAGATCTCTACCTCCTTCCTAAGCCTGGCTTCCACTACTCTTTCCCACAGCTTCATTGTGTGGCTCATCAGCTTTATTCCCCTGTAGTTGCTGCAGTTGTGCGTATCACCCTTGTTCTTGAAAATCGGCACAAGAACGCTTTTCCTCCACTCCTCAGGCATCTTCTCGCTCTCTAGAATCCTGTTAAACAAACTGGTTAAGAACTCTACCGCTGACTCTCCTAGACACTTCCACACCTCTACAGGTACATCATCAGGACCAACAGCCTTTCCGCTCTTCATCCTCTTCAGAGCCTTCCTCACCTCATCCCTACTAATGTCTGCTATTTCCTGCTTCTCAACACCCACATCCTCCTCCCTGTTTTCCCTGTCATTTTCCTCATTCATCAGCTCCTCAAAATACTCCTTCCATCTTCTCTGCACACTCTCCTGGGTTGTTAGTACATTTCCATTTCTGTCTTTTATAACTCTTATCTGCTGTACATCCTTCCCATCCCTATCTCTCTGTCTGGCTAGCCTGTACAAGTCCTTCTCTCCTTCCTTTGTGTCTAACCTGTCATACAGCTCATCATATGCTTTCTGTTTGGCCTTTGCCACCTCCCTCTTCACTCTGCGCTGCACTTCCTTGTACTCCTGTCTACTTTCCTCAGTCCTTTCTAGATCCCACTTCTTCTTTGCCAACCTCTTCCTCTGGATGCAGTCCTGTACTTCCTTATTCCACCACCAAGTGTCCTTATCTTCTATCCTCCTGCCAGATGAAACACCCAGAACCTTCCTACCTGTTTCCCTGATAATCTGCTGTAGTTTACCCGTCATCAGGCAGCTCTTCCTGATCTCCCAGAGCCTGTCTCAATCTCTGCCTGAATTCCTCGCAAGCTCCTTCATCCTTCAACTTCCACCACTTGGTCTTCAGTTCTGTCTTCCCTCTATTCTTCTTCCTCCTGACCACTAGCGTCATCTTACACACCACCATGCGGTGCTGTCTGGCTACACTCTCTCCTACCACCACTTTGCAGTAACTAACCTCTCTTAAATGGCCTCGTCTACATAGAATGCCTGCCCTTCCTCTTCTCTCTCTGTTCACGCACCCTTCTGCCTCCTCTCCTTCTTTGACCAACAGTAGCCCAATTTCGGTATGAAGTTTCTTTGAACGACTCGCATGGTTCAGGTTTGACAAGTTTTACGCCGGATGTCCTTCCTGACGCAACCCTCTCTATTTATCCGGGCTTGGGACTGGCACAGAAGTAACTGGCTTGCAACCCCTGCAGCTAGATTTTGTTAATTATCAGATCTTTAGATCATCAGTTGATTTACTGCGATTTAGATGTACTATCAAAAGGACTTTGAGTTGGACTTCAACAGGTTGCAGGTTCAAGTCCCCATCTTGTTTCATCAACCAGGAGATGGTGTTAATTAGTATTAATTTCATTTTAGGTTTGTTAAATTAAAAAACAGAAAATCCAGTTAGTGACATCATCAGTCTGAAAATCAATTTCCTTCATCCTCTTCTAGTTTGTAAAATAGTCTTCATCTCACTTGTCTTATTATAACATTTGATTAAATCTGATACCTTTCGACTGAATGTGTGAATTGTATCCACTAGTATAGGTCAAAATCGCCAGTCTGTTTGCGTCACATGACAGATAGTGATTCACCAGTTGTTTCTTCTTTCATTGTGTTCAGACATGTCATGGTGAACAACATCTCAGTCTGTAATTTGCTTCATTTGGTTAGGGAGTCTGTATAGGCGTCAGAAAGCCTATTTCTGAAATTCTTTCTTATTTGTATGCAATTTTTGCATGGCATTTTATTTATAGTACATTTTTTTAACACAACTTAACTTTTTTCATTAAAACAATGAATACTCATTATTACCATATAAGAAATTTCATAATTTTGAATCAACCCGAGAATTAATGTATGTTAATATAACGCAATTCACGATATTTCATGCAGAGATAATGTTTTTTTTTTTTTTTCAACAATCAAACACTGCTTCTAAAAAGCATTTTTTAGACTCAATGATCAACTCAAGCGTCTGAGACTCACTTCTGCCACCCGGTGGTTGAAACCTCCAACGTTAGGAGTAAAATCATTAGACAAGCCTACGAAGACTTCTGTGAGATCACGTCATAATAGAGACTTTGTGTATTTCAGAGAGATGCACTCTGGATAAATGATAAGGATTTTGGATGTAAATGAAGCCTGTGATTCAGCTGAATGGAAGGTTGATTGAACAGAAGAAAAAGTTTTCAAGTGATTTAGTCTTTTATACAGCAGAATGACTCTATTGGCAAACCAACTTCACCACGAGACACAAAGAGATTAACTCGGGCCAGACTGTTCTAATCAAACCAATTACTGTTCATGAAGCATTTCATCTGTCTAGTGAAGAGAACACATTAACATTTACACAATTACACTACTGCAACCACACAGTTCTAATCCAATTCAGATGTATATGTTTTAACTTTATAAATACCATTCATTTTCAACATCATATAGACACGCACTAAGATCTAAGCACTGACTTAAAAACGAAATGTTAATTATTTCCCTAAATGAGAATAGTTCAGCATGCTAATATGGCCTGGTCAGTCAAAAAAAAAGAACACTGATACAGAACGTACAAGCAACTACGTACATTTTTAAGCATCTCTGATGGGAAGGCAGGTGGAAATTGGACCTGTCACATATGTTTTTTTTTTAATGTCCAATCAGATTGGCTATCTAGGTTCCATAACTTGGCTATAAATTGAGAACCAACGTCCCAACAAAACAGCTTACCTGTCCAAGTGAGTCCACATTACTATTCTCAGCTCAGCTGTCAAGCCAAAATTGTGAAAAAGTTTAATATAGTTATACAGTTATATTTCTATAATATTCATTTATAAATTCATTTACACTTGTGTATACATACGTGTAAAAGGAATTCACAATACCAATAAGGAGTCTGTACATTTCTGTTTATATAACTCTGTAAGTTATTTTCAAACTAAACAAAATTCTTTATATTTCTGTGTTATGACCTGTAAATTAGTTTCCTATTAATTTAAAACAGAAAAAAACTTTGATTTAAAATGAGTTAATGTTCAATTGCAAAAAATTGTTAAATAACACACTTGAAAAACAATACAAGTGTTTCAAACATACATAATCATTTTAATCATCTTAATAAATGGAATGCATTTTGCCATTTTATTCTTCATAAAGCTGACAACATCAAGTGTTTCGTTATTACCCGTCTCGATTACAGCAAGTCAATCCTGCTTTTCTCCCAGGTTCCAAAATTGCATCACGTGACATACATCAACTTTGTATTTCATAAGACAACAACGCAACAATGTAAGATTTCAACAAGTCTACATATTACAAAACAAACAAACAAACAAAAACCAACCTCAGACACACTATAAAAAGATAATCAAACCATCTGTTTTTTTTAAAGTTACGCTTTATGGCTTCTACTTCAACAGCAGCTTTACCAACTGAGGAATCAAACTCTTCTGTATAAAATTTAATCCAGGTTATTTGGAGATGCTTTCTACTGAACCGCTCCGCTTGACGAGATTCAACCATCAGTTCAAAAGTAAATATTTGGTTTGATTAAGCCTTTGCTGGAAATTTCCACGTGGAAGAGCAAACGCAAGTCTGCTGTGACTCACTGCCGTTGTTTCTTCCATATTTTGTAAAGACATTGTTGCAGTTTCATATAAAAATAAAACAACAAACAAACAAAAAGATACACACTGGCACACATCAATAATGTGAATAACACTACAGTAAAAGAACATTTTAGTGATTTTATGCCGTCTAGATTTTAGTACTCTAAGAAATGTACGGAATACAAGCAATGCATTTTTACTAAAATATTCATGTAAAACACTTTAGTTGGAACCAAAAGAAATTATAAATTTCACTGTAATGGATTTAAAAACCTTTTTTTTTTTTTTTTTAACTAAAGAGCCCTACACTACAGTATTTTACGGAATGCTAGTATGCACTAAAGTAAATCAGTGGTAATGTTTTAAGCTATAGAATGACATGCACACAAGCAAACACACACGCACACAATTTTCTCCCTGCAATTTGTGGAAAGGCCCGGAGAAAAACAACACAGGTAAGTTGCACTGAAACTGGATCAATTCATCTGGGTTTCTTTCTTTCTGTTTAGAAAACATTGAGAAATTAATCACATAAATAAACTTCCTCTAGTTATATCTATGAACACATATACCTACTCTTTTCCTCTCTGGTTTAAAGATACGTTAAAAACTATTTATGAATTAGTTAATATTTTTTGTTTCTAAGTCGTTGTAAAAACGGATTGTACGATTTCATTACAGTTCATCATCCTTTATGTGGAACAGTCCAGCTTTATATTGGCTTGTTTCGGGACAGAAGTCACAACTTAAGTAAAACATTTAGCTTGTTTTTTTTTCTTTGTACAAGAAAGCTGTCTTTTATTCATAAATAAGAGCGGCATTGGTTACCAATGCCAAGAATAATCAAATAAAATGATGCCAATCTGCAGTAAAACGATGCCAAGTGATTGCACCAGCGGCTTGATAATTCAATTTCTTACATAAAAATACCTTGATAAAGCGGTTCATTGTTCAGTCTGAAGGAAACGGCTTTGTGAGACAAAACGAGACCCTTAGCAAGCGCAGTCCTTGTGGGAGCGCTGTGGCTGATCGTTGAGCTGCGGACCCTGCTTGTTTCCGGTGACGGTGGGATCCGTCGATTCCAGGCTTTCTGACATCCTCTCACAGATAATGTCTACCAGCCGCTCAAAAGTCTGCTTCACGTTGATGTTGTCCTTGGCACTGGTCTCAAAATACTCAAAGCCTTTGGATGAATAAAAAAAAAACAATGCAGAACTGTCATTTCCTACAACACGTGTGAGGTGAGTGCCTGTCCAACTCACCTAACTGGTCTGAGAGCTGTCGGCCTCGCTCAGCAGCAACTACTCTCTCGTCTTCCATGTCGCATTTGTTTCCCACCAGCAGTACCTGAGCGTTGTCCCAGGAATATGTCTTGATCTGTGTCGACCTGAGGGCAAGTAATGGCACTTAGAAAAAAGCAGGTGAGGTGCTTGCGTGTGTTTCCTTCGGGGCTCCGGTTTCTTCCCACAGTTTATAAACCTGAGATTCTGGTTTCGTAAGGCTTGTAAGATTGACCATAGGTGTGAGTGAGTGTGTGGATGTGTGTGTCTGTGTTACGTTCATCAAATGGTTGTTTACCAATGCAGAGTGTGTGTCCCGCTTCAGGACCAGAGATGGTGAGATAAGCTCCATATCTCTGTGACCCAGGAATGGAGTAAGCGGTAGAAATGGATGGATGGATAAACTGTTCACCATAATTAAACTAATAATTAAATATTTTTAAAACGGTGATTGTGATACATTAATCAAATGTTATTATCCAAATCATTTTACAACTATCTTATACTTGTAAATGATTACAGACAGTTTCTGGATGCTTAATTTTCACAAAATTTGATATGAGGTTATTCATAAATCTGCAAATTTAAAAATTTAAATTGACAATAACAGTGCTTGTACTTAAAAAAAGTAAAGGGACCACTTTAGGGGGAAAAGGTAATTGACAAAAACAGACAGAAATGCTGAAAATTATGTTTATAATAAAATTAATTTAATAACATTTAATTAAAATATTGTCTGCTTTGAGAGACTGACACAAGTTATTTTATGTTTATTTTACGTTAATATTTTATATGGAGGCAAATTAATAAACATTAGTCAATGTATTCGTTTTAGAGACTTACCAAACATTTGCACTTATTATTCACAAATTGCGTCGAATCCCACAATTGTTCGAAATATTACTATATTTAAACAGCCTGATTAGGCCTCATGCTAACAGAAGGATTCAAACCCAATAATTTTGGAACTGTCTTCGAAGACATATCTTTTATTTCAGTATTCTGAGTATCAAAAATTATAAAACCCATGAATTGTATTATATAACACATAGATACATTTACAACAGTTACATACAAACACACACACACACACACACACACACACACACACACACACACACACACACACACCATACCAGTCCTGTACGGCGTTAAAGGAATCCTCATTGGTGATGTCATACATAAGAATAAAGCCCATAGCTCCACGATAGTAAGCAGTGGTGATGGTCCTATACCGCTCCTGTCCAGCTGTGTCCTGTCAAAAGACGTATTGTTATTAGTGCTTTACCACAAAACTGAAGCAACTTGATTCATTACTCACCCATATTTGTAGTTTTATTCTTTTGTCATTCCTATAAATAGTTTTCACTTTGAAGTCGATACCGACAGTGCTGACAAAAGCCGGTGTGAAGGAGTCATCAGCGTAGCGAAACAGAAAGCTGGTTTTGCCAACACTGCTGTTCCCAATGATCAGTATTTTGAACATATAGTCAAAGTTTTGATCGGAAGACTCTTTTTGTCCATAGCGGGCATCATTTGTCGAAGCCATCTGTACCAACAGAGAGGTTTTAGAACTGAATAAAATCCACACCAGGTATAGATAAAGAAAACGTGTAAATGACAAAAAAGGAAATAATCTTTTAGTTTTTCTCGTTAAAATGTCATCTCAGTATGAAAACATAGCTCTGGTTAATGTGAAATAACTCATTATTGTTGTTATTATTGTTATTATTGGGTATATAGCGTTAATAAATTCAAGTTGTTGTTGAGTAATATTGATGCCTCCTAGATTGTGCTAGGTCTGGGATTTGAAAGATTTTGTGTCGACTAAACCCTCTTCTTAGCTGGCTGTCAGAAACTGAGCTTCGTAATGTTGTCAATGAGAGATTAAACCAGAATTTAACTCTTATAGTCGACTCGGTGAAATTGTATTATTTCTGAGGGGGTAAACGAACAGTGAATGCGCGTGCCCGACTAACGGAGCAGGTCTCGTTCATAGGCCATGATCGGCCCAAGGAGCGGTAGCTGTAGAGGCACAATTCCCAATGAACCCAGCATATGGCTCAAGCTGGGAAAATCGGACAAGAAACATCCCAAGCACCATGTGCATTAGGAATTTCGCTGGTTGAATGCGTTGCTTTCCATTAAACGAAGCGGCGGGGGGAAGGGGATCGCTAGGTGCTGTGAGTGATAATGGTTAAGTCAGTGGAGCTCTGGTTAGCATCTATCCGCTTAACACACAGGCTGATTTCCATATCCATTCGGGTCAGTTGCTGAGTAACATCGCATCGATCAAACCGATACAATTCATCATAAATGTCAGGGACAGTATGCAGGAATTTAAAAGCCGGTGGACGTGTAGGTTTTTAAAAAGCGGCGATTGATTACACAGCCGCTCGTTTATCCTACTTAGCCATGTCAAATGAAGGTTAGACTGTGTTAATTCCATCAATTGATGCTTCTCGAATGCGACTGAATTTGCTAAATTCCGGTAAAACAATAGCCGGCGACATTTTCGACGCTTCTTACCGTAACAGGATTTTTTTCAGCGGTTCGGATGCAGATCCCAGCTAGTGCACCTGCGCCTGTGCTGCTTTCGTCACTCGAGCGAGAGTAAATTGGGGCGGACCTCAAGAGTGACTGACAAGTTTTGATAGCCAATCACTTGCGTCTGCTGAATTCAGCTTCGTCACCTACCGTACACGTCGAGGATGGTTTTGGCTAAAGAACATTTTTTAGAAAAAGAACATGTTATGTTACTGACAGTAGCTGATGTAACAGAATGGGTATAAGACTCTATGGCACATGGGGACAAAAACTCAAAGCTTTGAGGACGGGACTAAACATTTTTAACTGCGTATAAAGAAAAACAGTACTATTTTTACAAAACAAATGAACCTAAGCTTAATATAATAATTATTAATATAATAATGTTTTCCTTCATTAAAAAATATCCTGTAAATGATTCAAGTTAAAAATGTAAACATGCTGCACACACACACAAAAAAAAAATCAAAATGTGCTTTTCAGTAAATGTAACAACTCATATAATTTTAATTTATACAAGGCAGTGCTGCATGAAGTGATCTGTAGTTTGTATGTTATCAGCAATTCATATCATTGTATTAATAATAACAGCTGTAAATAATCATGTAAATAAATGTAAATCAGTGTAAATAATAACAGCTGAGTTTGACACACATGACTTTTAAGATACAAGACTCAATGAACAGTATCTGTACTTTTTATTATCATTGGGAAATAAAAACAATCACAGCAACATTAGTAACAGTGTTGTGGTAAACAGTACAGTTGGGATTGTCAGATCTGCAGCAGACAAAAAGTCAACAGAGGAAACGCTGGTCAAAACCGTTTATGGCCATTTAGCACTGCTTCCGCCACGTGAAAGATATACTGTTGTAAGGAGCACAGGTTTCTCATTATAAATACTTTTAAATAAAAAAAAAATGTAAAGGCCAAATTACAATATCATTGCCTTAATGATAATAAAGGTATGTGTCCAATTTTTTAAATAAAACCATGGTTAACCCCACCCCCCTCCCCATCTGACTGCATTAGATCAGATTAAAAACAAAAACCCATCACATTAGAATGGCTGAAAAATAATTCATCCAATTTTTTTTCAAATAATATAAAACTGCTATGTTACTGACAGTAACTGATGTCACAGATGGAAATTAGCCAGTGGCAAAATGGAAACTACAGTACAGCATGGATCATGCTTGCTTGGCACTTGTACTTTCATTGGCTCGTGTCCCTGTGAAGAGCACAGCGAACATTGATCAACCACCGGGAAACAAAGACCGGATAAGGTCTGGCACAGCAAACCCACTTTCTCCAGCTCTCACAGCTCACACCATCACAACATACAGTATCTATTCACCTTTTTAAAACATAACACACTCATCAAGATGATCTTGTAGCTCATGTTTTCAGTGTGACCAGCACAAAAACAGAGGAAGCGCACGTGTGGTTCAAGGGCACAAATCAAATCGTGCTGAAGATGTGAACCAGTCTTTTGCTGGGCGTCCACACTGGTCGATGGCTGACCTTGATAAACACTTCTTTTCTAGAAGGAGCGATGTTTGGCGATGACACAGATATTTTCTTTTAAAGTGCACCCTGTAATATCAAAACCGATTGAAACTCATTCAAAAGTAATAGAAATATAATGTGTGGAAGTTCGAGCACACGTACAAGATGAAGTAAAATAGAAAAACAAACGAGAATGTAAACAAAGTAAATGCCACAAAGTAAAGAAGCATTGCTACAAATAGGATCAAAGGGTCATAAGTTAAGTTATGAGTCTTGTGCAAAGAAACAAAACATACACAGAGCGCCAAAGAATTCAGTTGAAGTAGAAAATTATTGTGGCTCCAGTTCCACTATGAAGCACTAGATGGCATCACATCCATTTACCACAGTGGACAATCATGGCTCAACTTCTGTCTACAGTTTTAGAGTGATGAAAGGAAGACAGCCGTCACTATGTGGGTACCTTGAAGCCGTTTGCTACATGAAAGCAAGTGTTTCTTTGTATCCTGAGATGTTCAGTTATATAAATGCTAGAGGGCTTTCAGGCGAACAGACCAACTTTAAGACAGTGCATCTAAAAAAAAGAACATTTTAGTGCACACACATCTCACGTAAAAATATACACAAACAAGCATTTAGTTTGTTAACTCAATAATATGTTTGAACATCTCTGAAAACGTCCATCTCAAGATGTAAAGATGTACAACGAAGACGAAGATGTAAAACGTCTATTTAAAGATCAGGAATCAATTCAGTCCATGACATTTTTAAATCAGTAAATCCAATATTCTGAAGTCACAGACAACAACAAAGAAGTTTGCAGAAACCTTTGTCTTTTCTTTTAATTGTTTCAAGACAAGCTTTCTCCAGTGCAAGGATATTCCTGTATAAAAGCACGCCCCCCAAGTCTCTTTTGGGCTCCTTCTCTGACGGCTCCACCCAAGGAAGTTAAGAACGGGATGGAGAGGGATACGGAGGAAAAGATACGAAAGAACGGAAAGAAACTAAAGAAGAAATTGCTGTGTGTTATGTTCCCAGACGCAGACATGACACACTTTTCCCTTCTTGGTCCAGTTCTCTTCCTTCATCGTCACTGTCCGTGGGCTCTTTCTTTCTAAAAGTCAATGTCCTGCCGTCGGTGGATTGGGAGGAACATTTGGTGTGCTGGGTGTGTGGAGCTAAAGAGGGTTGTTTGCCATCTCCGTCTGTCCTGGAGCAATCCAGAGCAATGCTACTGAACTCTTCATCTACAGGGCTCTCCACATCCGATTCCCCTTCCTCTTCTAACGTCAATTCAAACTGAAATTTGTCCCCGGCTGAGGCAATGCCTCCACCCATGGCTCCGATCCCGACCACGCAACCCTTACTCTCAGGGGTGGATGTGGGGCTGTGAGGGATCATGCTCTGGTACCACTCACGATTGTCCTCCAATGTGTCAAGAATTTCCTGGGCATCAGGATGGACAAGGTCTGCCCATGTTTCCCACAGCGGGTGCACTATGTAGTCAATGAAGCCCACCTAAACAGAAGTTCGGGTTTAGCACATTCCTTCTACAATAATGACATTGAATGTATTTTCTATTGGACACGTATCAAATTCATAGATGTACATTGTGAAACACGTTGAAACTAAAGCTGAAGTATTGTAGTAAAACACATAGTATATTAAAATATATATATATATAACTATAAAATAATAATTTTAAATCAATTAAATTGCTAAAATATTTGAATTATGTATACACATTTTTAAATATTTACATACTATAAACACATACATATTAAGTTAAAACTAAATTAAACTATTGTAATAACCCAGACACACACATTTACAAATCAAAAATACATTTTTAAATTAATGTTGATATATTGAATGGTGTATACATAAGAATCAGTATGTATTAAATAAATGAATATATTACATTAGTCATTATTGTAGGTACAAATATATATGTATAGTTTAATACATTTGTATACTATAAATATTGTTTATTTATTTTTAATTGTTTGCCATTTTTGATAGTTTTCCATTAGTTGCTTTTGAAGTTCCAGGTTATCTACACAATTTCTGCTAATCATCAATCAGTTACGACTAACCTGAGATTTCTCAATTGAAG
This sequence comes from Paedocypris carbunculus, assembly GCA_028128575.1. Classification (NCBI taxonomy): domain Eukaryota; kingdom Metazoa; phylum Chordata; class Actinopteri; order Cypriniformes; genus Paedocypris; species Paedocypris carbunculus. Next base: position 2,804,083 of record SOMO01000039.1, on the reverse strand, counting down.
CATTATGTTTGTCACACATCGGACTGATCTCCATGCCTTTGTCTCGTTCTCTGTCGCCCTGAGTGAAAAACTCCACCATGATCCGATCCGTCCACTGGCGATACAGTTCCAACGGCTTCGTTGGGTTACTCAAGTCGGCACAATGTACCATGTTCTGAAGAACCTGAGCATTAACCACAAGCAAGAAAATACAGTATTACAGACAATCTAACGTCACTATTATAAAAACACTGAACGCTTCAAAATACCTGAATGCGATCGGAATAGTTGTCTAGCAGTAGCACGCCCAGACTGGTCACCTTTTTGGTCTCCACCATGGTCTTGAGATCTGCTAACAGGTTCATATGCTTTGACATATCTGTGGCTAGAACCTGCAAAAGCACCAGAATGAAAGTCAGGATTCTCTGAAGGTCCGAGCTGGATGTGCCACCATCATTTTCTCACCATGTCAATAACCATTTTGCGCAGTGATTGTCTCTGTTTCTTAGTCAGGTTCTGGAATATGTCACAGTTTTCTTCTTGCAGCAGTTTAAAGCCAACAGCCAGATGATGGTTTTCCAGAACAGAGGAATCATTGTACATGAGCGCCAACTCTGAGTCTAAAATAAAGTACATGTGCTTAGTCAGCACTATAAGAGGACGACCACTGACTGGTTTGGTTTCTACGTTGTGGCCACTCACTTGTGTTAATGAGGAACTGGTTGGACACTCCAGGGTGGTCCACGTCATGTATTGCACTAGCGAACATTGCGGCCAAGATTTCAAGATCAGTAAAAACAGCCTAGTGAAACACAAGCGTGCGTTGTAAACATCAAATGCTGGATCTAAAGTGAAACAAACGGAGCGGACTGAGACAAACCTCTAGCGCAGGAGTGGACAGGAGAACATGGGTGGACTGAACCACATCAGCCGCATGGATGTTGTTATGATAGGCCACATCCGAATGGTAGTTCTCCTCCAGAGCCATCATGTAAGTAATGAATGTGTCTACAGGTATTTTAAAGGATTTCAGCAGGTCCCTTTCCTGTGGGGCACCAGAGAAAAAACCTTGGATTATAATGCATCAACTAAACAGCAGGAAGAGTTTGACTAATCTTGTTGGCATGACTGACATCACAAACCTGAAAAACTGTGTACATTGCTACTGTTAAAGGTCGGTTGCCTGAAAACTCTGATATCTTGAATATATCCACACCCCATCTGTCAAAGTCTTCTAGCTCCTGCGATTCAGATGCAATTACAAATACAGTGAACGACTGATAAAAATCGACATCTTTTAGGATGTTGCTTTATGCGTGTTGGTCCTAAGTTCTAACCTTGGCCAGCAGGTCTTCCTGGTCAGTGCTTATGCCAAAGCGTGGGATGCTGGTAGCCGCCACGCTGGAGCTGTGTGTGGGTTTCTTCACCCCACTAATCTGAGACATGGGTCGTTTCTTCTTTTCCTTCTCCTTATTTGAGGGAGACATAATCTCCATGTCATGTTGCTTCTCTGTGAAAAAAAAAATAGACAGCTAATTTATTAAAAATGTTTGTAAAATAATTTGATGAATTTGTCTATCTTGCATCTAAATCCGACATAAATGAACTGAAAAAAGAAATATCTGTGAAGAAAATGTCTCAAGAAAACTCATGTGCTCAAGTAATATACGTAGAATTTACCCAAGAAGGTGCTGGAGATGAACTCAGAGACCTGGTTTCCCGATTTGCTAGTCTCTGACAGTTGGGTGAGCTCTCGATTCAGCATCCTTTTGAACTTTAGAAAGGAAACAGACAGGTACATACACAGACTTAATAAACCCATTCGGTGATGGCATTACTCAAGAAAGTTCAGTGGTTCCAATGTGTGATGCAAGATTAATAAGAGCTAAAACAAATTCCAGCTCAGTTCTGAATCGAGCGGGATTCAGTATGAATTAGCATCCTCCATTCAGCAACTACAGGCATCCGAGAGTAGGGGCTGGGTCAAGAAGAGGAGTGTAGAGCTATTATGTAATCATACACGAGGTTTCACAATGAAACACTTCCCACCGAGACAGCAAAACATGCAGTAGTACTGTAACAGCCACAGGCTCTTTCTCTCTGACTGACACACACACGCGCACACACATTAACACACACTCGAACACAGTCACAGCACACAATGCATCATTTTTGATTTATAGAACGTCAAAGGAAAAACAATACAAGATCATCTCTCTACAATGCAGCACAGCAATGCTGCCAAACTTCCAACCCCCATCACCACCAGCAGCAGAAACCAAACGCTGTCCTTACCTGAAAATACATCCATGACACAGAGAACAAGTAACTGGCGTCTGGCATTTCAGCACAGAATGAAACCTGAGCACAGCATCCAATGCAACTGGGGCTCCCTCCGGCTGATATACATGCTAAAGACACGCTCCGTGCACGGTTTCGATGTTCGGTCTGCTTGAACAAAAATCCAAGTGCATATGCTGGCAACGTAGAGCTCAGCTCAGCACCATTGAGTCCAGCTGCCATGGGCTGATGGAGAAGCAGCACCTGTGGCAGACTGTCAGCAAGTGCTGCTGCTGCTGCTGGCTGGAGTGAGTCTGCATTGCTGCCGCATGCTCTGCTCTCCTACTCTGCCTGTTTCATGTGTAAACACAGAGATCAGGCCCCACCCACAGCATCCCCTCACTCCTCCTCCCTCGCTACGGAACACAAGCCAATCAGACGGGCTTTGCGACAGAGGCTGGCCAGGAAGAGGATCCTGATTGGCTACTGTTGCCACAGCACATGCACAGGCTGGATGGGGTGGATACAGGAGGCTGGTGATGTACCATGTGCACTTGGTTTAGAGATGAAATGTTATAGGAGTGGCTACTGATTGTAATTTTGAAAAGAAAAAGCAAAAAATGCTTATAACAAAACAGACAATAATTCAAGCCAACTGAAAATAAAGATTTAAATTGGTATCAGCATCAGCACCAGAGATGAATACTCCTTTTTTAAATTCTTATAGAGTGCAGTGATGTTTGAGCAGCTAGTGGTTTTCTGATGTGAAGGAGAGTACATGACTTGATCATGTGTTAGCAAATGTGCGTTTGTGTCTGTGATCCACGTGGTTGCTGCTTGGATGGGCTAATCACATATGAAATCCTCACCAGGAGTTGGGCGCTTAGGGGAAACGGATTCATCTATGGCTTTGCTCATTCACATTTTGGTCTGCACATGTGGATGGAGGGTGGAGGCAATTCACAACATGCATGAATTGTGATATGGACTAAAATAGAAACATGCTGCTTGAGTGACTGAATTTGTAATTCACACTGAGGGATTTGAATGGGATTATCACTCGGTGTGGATCCATTTAGTTAATACTTTAATAAGCAGCTTTTAAAAAAAAAAAAACATCAAGTTAATTAAAAAAAAAAACAAATGAGATGATCTGTCTGTAATAAACTACCTTGTTAGATGCCATCTCGCTAACCGAGTGGCGTGTCTTTAGAGTCTCGAGCTGCTCCAGACACCAATCCAGCTCATCCAACGTCTCCACTGCCAACTTCTGAAACGGCTCATCTGGAACACACAAGACTGTGTTGGAAAAATAATGTTATGCCCTTAAAATCGTCCTTAAAATCGCATCTGACCTGGTAGGCTTGTTTTGCACATAGATGGTGGGTTGCTTCCAGAAGACCTCCTGTAGACATGCAACAGGAACAAAATAATTTGTTTATAAAGAGCTTTACTACAGCAAAATGAAATTCCAGTACTGTAGAAAGCCATACTTGCTCGGCACACGGTCTTGTTGGTGAGTCAGAATGGCAAAGTTTCCCCGCACAGTCCTCAAGCTGGCCAGCACCTATAATACAACAAAGCCGCTTAAACCCTTTGGTGCTTAAACACCTAGAAGTTACTTTTTAATACAAAGTAAAACAAACCAAATGACAAATCGATAGGTATAATAAATCAGCAAATATTGTGTATGATAATAGCAAAAAAATGCTCATGTTGTTCAGCATGCAGTTAGAAACAACTACGGTATAATAATATTAGGATGACCATCATCCTAAAGAAAACGTGAAAAATTGAGAAGGATGAAAAACATAGATCTATAAAATTCCCATTTCCTGAAAAATGACTTTATGGACTGAAACTCTGCAGTACATTTAGGGTTTAAGGACATGAAGAGTATCTGATTACCAAAGCCATGCAGATTTCTCATCTGTCAGCATCCAAATCGACAAATGTGGTATTGGATTCCTAGACTGTTTTGTAAACTGAGTACAGTCGTGACGCAAGTTCCACGTAAATCAAGCTGCACAGTGCAGAAGATCTGTTCTCAACGATGGCAGCCGCAGTATAAACTACTTGCACAGAAATTACCCTTCAAACTACAGGTAATGAACGGTATTTGAAATATAGGGGACGCATTGACAAATGACCATGTTCCATAATAGAAACCTCATTTGAAACCACTATTGTGATGAACCAAGGCAGCTCGAAAAGGCTCAGTGGACTGACCTGTGCAAATGGAGTAACTATCATGTCTTCTCCATGCCTGCAAAGTAAAGGAAAAGCACATTAACCCTTCAAGCATCCATAATACTCAGACCTTAAAAAAGAGGCATATAACACGGATGCGTGAAAAAGTGAAAATAGTGTGAAGGATATGGCTGGATTCAGGTTACAGCGCTTCATCATTCAAACAAGCAAGTCGGCGCATTTTGATTCACATGCACTTTGTATGGGAATAAAAGAACACAGCTGCGTATGGGAATACTCGGGCTCCGAAAACTCTCCGATGCTACGGAGAAAATCCTACATTAAAAGCTTTTGGAAATCAAATAGACGGGCTTATTGAGGTGGAACTGGGTGTGTCATGCGTGAGTGTTTGAGGAGCAGCAGGAGGGAAGCCGAGTTGGGGAACACACAGAGAATTGTGCCTTTCTTCAAATATTCCGAAGCCGCTTTGGTGGGCTACAGGTTAGACCAGTCAGGACTTACACACCGGGGAGAAAAATCTCTACATCTTTTGCTAGAGAGGGCAATATTTTTAGTCTCTTCTCACCGAGTCAGCCAGTTGACTTCCCAGTGCTTCAAACTCTCTTCCCTTTGAAAACACAAGTTAAAAATTGGTGCAACTAATTCATCATAAAGACTTAAAAAAAGCCCTGACTAAAAAAAAAGAAATGGAGTGTGATCCACATTTAAGATGTGTGCTTTTCTCTAAAAAGAGATGGAAAAAAGAGTGTTCACTGTCTCAATTAACAAAAAAGCTACAGCCAAAGTACATACACGTGCTTTTTGTTGGGAACCAAAGGAAATGTCACCATATTGACCAATAAAGTTTCGCATACAATCACTATTATTCAGATGTGCAATCTTCCATGTTCCATGAAAAAAAGACCAGTTCGTAAAATAGGGTCTAGAGTAGAATAAATGTCCAGCTGCTTTGAAATATATAACCTATCCTTTAAATAAGACCTACTGAAGAAGAATGATGAAGACGAGTGGAACAGCAGCAAGAGGAAATTCAGCAAAGTATCTCTCCATCACAAATAGTTGCTGTGAGTTTGCGCCTTTCATACTTTACAATGCATTAATGAATTCTGCAGATGGTTTCACCCAAACGACTAACATCGCACTACAGCTTTCATAGTCGAACATCATCACAAACACAGGATTGGTGTCGTTCCAAAACCCTGACTCAGCAACAAAAAAGCACAATATTATTATAACGTTTGTATCATAGAAGTGTTGTCAACGCGACATGTCTCTAATTTTAATTAGACTCAATGATTAGGTTATGTGATGAACATAAACTTTGTTACTTTGAAAGAAAATTAAAAAAAAATCAAGTGTTGGCTTGGGTTCAAACTGAATCGTCTAAAACAAAACTTGTGACAAAATGGTGACACATAGTTTTAACTTTTAACAATGTCACTTAAAAAAACGACGTTACAATACAACTGTATTTGTCGCAGGCGCAGATCGTAGCGAAGGATTACTATCCACCGAGCGTTTTGATTGTGTCTGTTCCTTGGATTTTTTTGGATGTTACAATACAACTGTATTTGTCTTGAATTCAAACCACAGATGAACCTCATAAATTACACCTACTTTGAAAACAAGACCCAGTGACCCTTTAAGTCATGAATAAATAATATTAAGCGATGGATAAAAGTAACAAATACTCACAACTCACTGGCCGTAGATGAATTCCTTGACATGGCCTTAGGTGAAAGGTCAAAGTCGGAATCCGAGCGGTACAAGAAGGACTCTCTCCGCTGACTGTGGGGGAAATTGGCCTGCAGCACAAGCCCTGAGCCCGGACTGGCCTGCGACTCCAGAGGACTGCGGCCCACCGACAGGCCATTCTCCACATCAAAGCTAGAAAAGTAAAACAGAAAGAAAGGTTAATCAAACAACACCAATGTGCTGTATCACATCAATTAGTCATGTACATTAATATGTATTGACAGTATTTGTGTGAATAAAAGCACCCCGCGAACATAAACAGCG
>SOMO01000039.1:2729783-2781721 GCA_028128575.1 Paedocypris carbunculus | reverse complement strand
TCATTGACCCGAGCAGGATTTTGGGTAAGTTATAGCATGTTTCATCTGTCGTCTTCCTCCAGCATCCTGTCATATTTTTCTTTGAAATTCTTTTTTAACATCAAAAGTCAGATCTGACCCGCACAGACCCCCACTCTACACTGAGCCAGAAGAGCTGCTTGGTTTTCCATTAAACATGGCTGAGACAGAGCAGGTTGACTCTTTCCACTTACATCACGCAACCTGGCTGACACGAGCAGCGTTTAAACTTTTCAACTCCGGCTGATTTATTCTCTGATAAACAGCACTGGAGTTCACTGGCCTCCTCTTCCCAAATACCTTATGACAGTGATTACTTCAAAAACATTTGACAAAACGTGTTCAACAACTTCAATCCAACACCTCATTTAAAACATCTCAATATTTAGGTGTGCGTGTGTGCGTTTCTGTGTGTCTCTGTGTGTGCGTCTGTTTGTGGCCTAGGATGTTTACACTGGTGTCGGGTCAAACTTCCTCAAACCTTGAAAGTTTAACACACTGGAACATCTCAAATCAAGTTCTGCAGAAAGTCAAAAATTACTGTAAAACCTCTAATAGAACACCATGGCAGTCTAATTTTCAACTCTTCCGTCAAGGTGGCGCTCTATTAGAGGCTCCATTCTACTAGTGGGTGACAGTTGTGACTGTTGTTTTCAACATGTTGTACTCAATGTCATTCAGTGATGAATCATTTCACAAAATCTAATATCACATGCAGCAACAGCACTTAACAAAGCCTCTAAGTCAAAGAACTGCTTTTAGAAACACACTCATACAAACAGAGGGGAGACTAGAGAATTCATTAATTCAGACACACTGTTCATTAATGGTAAGTTTTTTCTTTTTCATCAGACATTTTAGGACAATTGACAAAGATAATGCTGCCAGAAAAATAACAATAACGCAAATATTTCTGCACAATAACACTTTTAACACACTAAAAAGAATGAAAACTACATGCCATGCACACTGCTGACATCACCAAGCAGGTGTCCAATGACAATACAGTATTTTAGAAAGACTCCCATCGATAAATAAATGAAAACCAAAGTGATTTGCTTTAATAACCAATATGACAAACACAAATAAAACCATGGGACACTGCACTGGTGAGAAGTGATGAGATGAAAATGAACACTCGGGAACGGAAGGCGGATTTCCCTGAACAGAAAAACATGGAAACTCACGACTGAACACGAAGACACACGAAGCTCTTGGACGGAGGCTCCATGTAAAGCTTGATAACCGTGTGCGCAGATCTGCGGGGTGATGGGAGTGTCAATGAGCCGAAAAGAACCTTATATGTGTTCCACGCGATTTTGTATCTTTTTTAAACATTAAAATATATCATGAACACATTTACATGATCCTGTTTCATAGTAAGAAGGGGCAATGAAAGCGATTTGTCTTAGAAGACAACACTAGATGTCTCGTTGTGTGAGCAAAGAGTCGGCTGCATTTCTACTTGTTATCTGCTCCCAAGACGGGAGGCGCTGTTGCTGCCTGTCTGTTTAAGGAATCCAATACAGCACATTCTCTGCTGATTGGAATCTCTATAAGGCAACGTATGTGGTGATAAGATCACATTTCACCTCAAAAGTCAAGACGCATGGGCTTTTTTAAAGGGAACCGAGAGGTGTTTGGCACTCTTTTACACATTGTTGTTAATATAATTCGACCCTCTGTATTAGTACACAAGCTCCAAAGAATACAGGATGTGAATATATTCATATTTAAGGGTGGCTGTCTATTGGAGGTGGCGGTCTATTCATCAACCCTACCGACATGAGGGCGTTCTATTGGAGGTGGCATTCTGCTAGAGGTTTTATGGTATATTTATTCATATTCAATAAACTGTAATGCTAATAAAATACATGTTTTTCTATTTGGTACTACACACACACTGTATTCTCTTTGAACACTGTTACTGTACATATACAGTAACAATATATGCATACACATACGATATATCTATGTATATACAAATATAAGATAGATTTCTTACTACATATTTATCTCTAATTGAAACAAGTGTTCACACCTAAAAACTAAACAGCAAAAAGAAACCAGACAAAGAAGGCAGAAGCTGGTAGCGTGTTAAGGAAGAAAGTGGAGGGAAACAGCTCATTCGAGGCAACTTCACGCTGAACTCTTCTCCGTCTGCCGTACAAGAGCGAATCATTTCATCTACGTGCAAAAAACAGCAGCTGGAGAGAATCCATTTGATGCGAGATATGCGGACAATAAATACCTCGGGTCATGACACGGAGCCAGACAAAGACATCTTTCTCAGCCTCGACGCACAAGACAAACCACCTCCTTGATCACAGCGACGACAATTGTGGCTTGAAGTGTTAGTATCAATTCAAAGTTTGCAGAAGGGGGGATCGGGGTCTTAGACGACCACGAAATCAGCCTTGTGATGCTCGGGTTACGCAGATGCCTGTGCCACAAGACTCTTGTGAAGATAAGTCTGTTTTTAAAAGCCTCGGAGGGTGCGAGGCCGAGCTAAGGTGCACTCAGCTGAAGTGAAGCGCTCGGGGGGCGATCAGCGGGTTGCCAGATAGCATCAACAACTCAGTGCCTACCTGGGAGTGTGAGCCAACGTGAAGCGCCTCTGCAAAGCGATGCTGCGGTTCATCATCAGCCTCCGGAAGAGCAGGGGCGAGTTGCGGGGGGAGCTGCGAGGAGAACCCCGTGGGGACATTTTGGGGGAGGCGGTGGGCGAGCTCCCCTTGGCCTTCAGCTTGAGATGAGAAGGCCTCAGAGCTCGGTCCTCCTCACAAGCTTCTCGGAGCAGCTCACTCATGACAGCACAGTCCCGTCTGCCTTTGAGGAAACCGCCGTCTGGTTGTGGCATGGAGACGTCACTCTGCTCTCACACGCCTTGAAACTCAGGAAACTCAGAGTCAGGGGTCCACATCTCTCACTCTTGACTAGATCTCAGAAATCCCGCCTTGCTTCAGAGATCACAGGCGCTTTAATGGAGCCAGCCATCGTAGCGGTGGAACATCTCCCCTCGTGAACTTGCTTTGTTTACATAACTTGGAAGACTTCCCTCCAACAGACTAAATATGGCAGTGTGATTTACAATGAGGCCGAGCCCCGCCTCCACATTAAGCTTAGGACTATTAGCGTGCACGGCTAGTGTTTACTGCTTTATAATGACTTCCTGCTCCAGTCCCCTGACATGGCGAAAAGCAAAAACATTGGGACGATCAAGACGTCCAGCGCTGTTCTCCTAGGAGTGTGTATGCCTTTCACATGCCCAAGGTTTAACAGGAGAAGTCACATGAACGCTCAGACTATAAAAAGCAAAGTCAGATAAAGTCAAACGGAGAGCACGGCTAATGTCACGATGGCCCTCTATCACGGGCCCCATGGGGCTTTGGTTATCTTAGGGGGAAATGTTCCACGTCTGAAACGTATATAGTACAAAACTGTTTGGAGAACTGAAAACAAAACAAACATGGCATTGCTGTGTTTATTGGCTGAGGTTTTAACCTTTTTGTTGGACGGGAGACTGTTAGGAGGAGTGTAAAACTGCTAAACGTTTTTGCCGTTTTCCAATCATTTGTTAAATATTTCTGGAAATGTGACGTATATTAAACTGCCACTAGTTGGTTTATCTTTTTTTTTTTTTTAAGTAATTAAAGATATAAATGTGAGAATATGTAATTACGTCGTGTAAAGACAAGGGTGTCGTGGCGCCCTCTATTGGCAAGTTATGAGACGACTGATGAGTTTCTGCATAGCAAAATCAGATGTGAAATCACAAATTGATTCACCAAAGAGTTCCGGTCACACCAAGCGGATTTTGTTCAACAACAGAAGTGTCGTTTTAAAATAGAGCTGGTGTCATATTGCACTGTCAGCTCTCCTTCAGCGTTAGCAATTGTTCTTAAAGGAAAAGCGTTGTCATTTTTCATAAAGATAAATATGTCCAATCGCTGTTAATTTCAGACCAAACTATTGTTTTTGCCACTAATAACTGCATATTGTACAGTAATAGAATATAAAGCATGGCATATGCAGCACTTCATACAATACAACACAATGGTTGTTTTGGAAATTTAGTATGATTGTAAAATCTGTACTACACTGTAGTGCGTTTTCTTATAGATGAACATAAAGAGCCTTAAAATAAAAGCAATTCTTCAGAACATTCTAAATTCAAAGGAATGCAAAGAAAAATGCATTTTTTTATTTATGATGTGGTTTTCTGTAATTTATTTTTATATGTGTAAATTACTTATTAATATCAAACTGAGGAAAGACATTATAATTTCTCTAATGTGTCACAGGAATGCCAGAAAGGTGTAGAATTAACTACTAGAATTAAGTGTTTACAGTAATTCTGAAAATTTTTAACACTTTTTAAAGTGTTAACCCTTTTAAGTTAACAGTTGTTTTCTTTTTAACACTTGGTGGCGGTTCCCACTTTGAAACTGTGAGAGTTTCTCTGCGTGTACATTTCCAGATAAATGTGTGCCTGCAATTTTGGTCTGAAAGATGATTTTATAATTGCAAAAAATGCAAACGTCCCTAAAACCGTTATGTACAATAAAAACATAGAGCAACAACAACAACAAACAAGAAACATAAAGCGCTGACATTGTTGAAAGTGCTGGCCTGAAGCCTGTATTATTGCAATCTGATAGGACAAACACCCATGTGACATGACGCCATCAACATGATCTATTTCAAAGTTCATGTAAACCCTCACACTCGATCAGAAAAAACGATAGAACAAGATATTCTTATTGAAAGTGCTTGCAGCTTTCCAAAGCAGAACAAACTGATGACAATAATAGACCACAGACCAAAAGGCTGAAACATAAATCTCAAAACATAAATATAAACCATGTAATGTTGTACATATTTGTTCATTTAAAATAGTCTATTGTTAAGGTTAAAGAAACAAGAAAGCTGAGAATAAAGCAGCTTACTGTGAACATTGCAAAGCGTCCAAGAAAGAATCCGTGTCTGTAGTTGGGCCGATACAGAAGGTGGCACTGAAAGACGACTTGTTGTAATTGATGCCGTCTGAGCAGCCTTGAGTCGTGTACCAACATGACCGACGAGGAAGCTGAAGAATTCCTGAGAATGTTCTTTTAACTGTACGGTGGGGTTGGATTAGATTGAGACCTCGGCACGTCTTGGCTCCCAGAATACCATACTCTCTTTGCAACAGAAAGCAGCAAAATCTTAATACACAAACTATAATTCATCAACTGTATTGCAACTTATATAAAAAAATATTCTTATTTAGAGATTATACTCCATCTGCAGCGTCGCATCTACTTGGGTTTTGATTCCCAACCCACCTCTGACGCCCAGAACGATTTTAGGGAAGAACTTCTCGTATTTTGCTGCTACAAACATGACACGAAAATAAATTGTTTAATGAAACAGACCATAAAATAATATTAAGTAGAATGAGCATCACTTAATCAATTGACTGTACAGTATACTAAAGTATCATCTGGATATAGGAATTATATTTTAAATTATATATAAATATATGTTTACAATTACTGTAATTACAATAATGTTGCATTTTTAAGGATTTTGACCTACATTTGGCATTAAAAAACACCACCAAAAACTTTCTTGCTGACTTTGATAGTTTTTTGGACCAAATCGGTTCAAATCAAAGTTATCAGTCATATCAGTCAGCTCTGAATTTTCTGCACACTGGACAATGAAAGCCTCCCGTGGCAGGAACGCCGAAGACTCTTGTTCGGCAGAGTTCCTCGTGCCGACAGCAAAAGCATTTGCCCTACAGTGACAGATTGCAACCAATAGAAGAGTTTGCTTTTACCTCCCACCAAAATATCAGATAATTCCAAAAAGCACAAAAAAGCAAGTAACTACAGCACAGGAGGCAGCGCACAGAGTGTAATTATTTTAATGTCTTATAAATAAAGTAATCCACACTACAAATACAAATGTCGAAATCACACAGTGGTCCACTTGAAACAATAAAACTATTACAGCACAAAATTACAGCAAATACACATTTACGTTTGCTGTAGATACTAATCTTTGAGGTCAAAAGCAACAGCCAAAATGCTTTTGAAGCACATCACGGTGATTGTGATGTAATACTACAGGCACATTAGTGTAATTCTTACATTAGTGCAAACAAACTTTATTTAACTTACTTCAGGTATTTAAACAACTGACTGATTCGTTAGGTAAATGATTGTAAACAAAATATATCAGATCTTCTCATGAATTTGGAACAAATTAACAAAAATTTCTTCTCAGAAAATATTAAAAGCACTTTCAAAGTGTGCAGTACGCTTGATGGGTTTGTATTAAAGACCATCAATTGCACATAAAAAAACTACTTTTCTCCTTCAACATTCTTGGCAGGTTTATTTTTTGACACCTTGCTTTTAATCGTTTTGGATCTTCCGACGCTTCAACTGGCATCGCTCGTAGCCACAACTCGGTCTCCTGAAAACACAGGTTTGTGTGAATGAGGAGCACATTTTCAACCGTTTGCTCACCTTTATTTGTTTCTTACTGTGTTTGAGGTAGGAGAGGTAAGTGTCCCATCCAAGGGTTATTATGTTCACATACAACACACGGAACTTGGGTGGCAAGAAGTAGAAGTTTACCATCTGAGCTGCAGGCCAAACACACCAATCGGCCTGAAACAGAGAATGTTATTGTTGAGCTGTCAGCGGTAAACTACTGTAACTCATTAACGCTAGTGCGCTCCATCACCCCGCATACCTTGTAAAACTCCCAGAACTTGTCTCGGAATTCAGCCTGCGCCTCAGACAAAGTGTGGCCTTCCATAACACCCATACCTTCAGTTTTCAAACAAAAACATTACTATTCCACATGCATCTAATGTATTCAAACTGATAGAAAGAAACAACAGCCCACCGAGGAAATACCAGGCCCCCAGAGCTGGAGATGCCACCAGCTGATCGACTAGGACTTTTTTGCTGACGTTTGTGATGCCATGGCCAATAAAGTACTTATCCAGCCATAAATACCAGTAGTGCATCAGAGGGCCCATGGAGCATCCGACAGCAAACATAGAACCTGCAGGGGGCGCAATCGCGACAGCTGGTTAATCTCGCGATAGTTCCGAAACCGGACGTTGACTTCAAATGTTTAAAAAGAAATGTAAAACGACAGGTTTGTAGGTTTCGAGACTGTGCTCGTCTTGTTGTCATTTTAAAAAAAAAAAAACTCAAGTATTTAAGAATGAAAATCGCTTGGTTGGTGGTTGTTTTACCTGTTCGGAACCAATCACGTGTCCGACCAGGAGTCTTTCTAGTTTCTCGGGTCTGCTGAATGAAATCTCCAGCCGCCAGCATTCCTCCACAACTCACGGTGTTAGTGACGATCAGAAATTTGCCTCTAAACAGCGGCTTCCAGTAGCCAGCTATTCGTATAAGAAAGTCCTTGCTTTGTCGAGAAATCATGTTGCGGCTGACTTGGTTCAGTCCGACTCAGTCTCTGCTTGAAGACACTTTTACTTCTTAAGCCAGTGGTGAAATCTGTAACACGCAGATAAAAATCACGAGAATTGCATACAAACGCGGATGACATATGTATGTCTTAGTCGAAGTGCTTTATAATCCTTGATAGCTTCTCGCGCAGGGCTGATAGAGAAGGTGCCGAATTCTCCTCGCTGCCATTTATTATCTAAATTGACACCTTCACGCGCTTCAAACCGAATCCAACAATGCGCCTGCGTGCGCCGGTGACGACCCACGTGCGTCATGACGTTCGCTCACGAGCATTGTGATTGCGTCAGCTTGCGCAGCCACGCAACACGTGACCGCATTTATTGATACATTCGTGTTGTGCTTTACAGCGATTTATTACAGTACTTTATTTGAAATACACCGTTTTTCTGGTAAAAACAAGCTGGTAAATTATGGACTCAACATAGATCAGCAACTTCATAAAAAACCACCTAAGCGTTAATCTTGCGTAAAGTCCATATATTTCCACTGATTCTTCACAAGATCATTAACACAATTACAACACTGCAACTGAACTCACACACAAAAAATCCCTTAAAATGTCATAAAAATATGGCCTGTTGTCCAAACATACTTCAAACTGATTTGGTATGTTCTGTAGAACAAAGCAGGTTTTCAAGTTCAGAAACAACTGGTTTAAAAAACATCAGCATGTCAGCACATTGCTGATTTGGAACATTCCGTCATGTGTCTTTCAGAAACGTCTGGCTTTAAGAAATGTCGGTGGATTTAGTTCATGCAGTAACGGCTGGCTTTTCCTTTCTGGCCCAGAGTGCAAGCAGTTGGCTTTTCCCCCTGAATAAGAAGACAAAGATCACAACGTCTACGTTATTGACTGAACTGATAACAGCAAGACACAATTAAACAAGCTTAAACAAACTGTAAACAAACCTTGTACAAACTGCAAACAAGCGAAAATAGAGTATTCATGGCTTGTGTCTGAAGATCATCCGTGTGCTCCTACGAGAACAATCATTTGTATCACATAAAAACTATTTTAAGTACAGTACTTGGATCATGAACTTACTCCGTTAATGGTTATCCAAGGCACATATTGATGGGGTGGGTTTAACGCATTGGTTTTGACTGCATTCTCGTGCATTAATTTATTGCCCTCTTCCCCATTCACACACTCCATAATCGAGTCCCATGTTACTCCGGGGTTATAGATCCCAAGACACTAAAATGACATGACTTGTGAATATCCATGGTATTACAACTTTCAACCAGCTATTTAAAATGAAGGTTAATCCTAAAATCATTAGGAACAGGTAAAGCGAAGACAATCGCTTACAAGTTGGGCGGATTTCAACACATCCACTGCCGACTCCATGCAGAAAATGACGAGGATAGCCTTTCCAGCTAATTTACTCAGCATACAGGCCTTTGGTAAGAGATTAGTATTAGAACAAAATCTGCATAAAACATAATTTTATAGAATTTTGTAATATACGTATTAAAATATACATGATCATATATTAATTTTAATACTTTAAATAACAAATAGTAAATCACACCTCAATCATGTTTCCCAGACATTCCTGTTCTCCGTGTTGACAAACAAAGCTGTATTTTCCTTGAGTTTCTATTTCCTATTAAAGAAACATTCATTTACAACATTCAAAACATTCAAAACCCGTTTGTTAACAAATATTGATGATTCATATAATTGAGTAAAAATATACATCCTTTACTCAATCTTTTTTTTTTTCTTTTTTAAGTAAAACGCATCTAATAGGGCCAAATAGTAAATTGTACTTAAAATATAGGTAATAAAACATTCATAACAACTCTTTAGATTTGTGATGTGTGAGAATTAAAGACGTGGTGGTTATCTTAGTTGTTTTCTTACCTGTGCATTCCCATATGGAACCAGTTCAATGCTCATGATATCTGACAGCAGGATAAGAGTTGGTACAAGTTGTGTTACGAGAAACTCTCTGCAGCCTGGACAGAGGGATTCATAATACAGACTGACATTCACCGGGCCTGCGTTTGGCCTCGTCACATTCAACTTGATGCATTGGTCAAGTACCTAAAACAAAAATACATAATTTTATTCAGTCACTAGCTTTCATTTCTTACAACAACAACAAAAAATACAGTCAGAAGGGTTAAACATTTTTTTTTACTGTAATTAATTTGTCAAAAAATTAAGATGGTCTCAAGAACGCCCAAAGTTCATTCTGTCTCACCCCTTAGCCCCATGATCGAAAATAATAAATGGAATATTTGAAGCTGCTAGACTAACATGCTTATTGAAGCATGCAAGTGAAGAATCTACTACGCCATTAAATTCTTGCGGACTGTGTATGGGAAAGCCGCTGACAAAGCATCAGCAGTGACCAACCAATCACGAGCCAGTGCACATTGTTTTTGTTGCTATAGTTATAGAATTCATTTCCAGTTGCTCGTGTCCTCATTAGGCATTAAAAAACACCTTTAACGAAGTTAACACCGTTTAACGAGGATTGCAGACAGTAATGGGCCAAAGAAACGGACGCAAAAAAACAAAAGAATCATCAGGAGGCGTTAAATCTCAGCTGTTCCAAAATGATCAGTCTGGATTCGAAATCACAGGTCAAAACATTTGTTATTGGTTTAACCAAGAGAGTCGAGTTTCGTTGATATTGTGAGATTAATGTAGTTGTAGAATAAGTTTATGCATTTTTTAAACCCAAAATCACACACGACTTCATAAAACAACAAACAGGAAGTGTCATGTTACAATTACTACTTTGAGATACAAATAAATTAAACGCCGCTTGTTAAAGTCCAGACTTAATCAATTAGAAACGTAGCAATTAAACCAAATAAACCATTGCGGGAAAAGTGTAACTTCATAATGAAAGCCAGACTCACCCCACATTCAGCAGCAATCTTCTCGGAGTCGCACCATTTTGACTGCGAATACTTGCAGGGAGACGCAAATCTGCCGCTGCACGTATTGAGCGAAATAAGAGCTAAAAACACGAGCACCTTACAGTCAAACATAACGCCTCGTCTACAGGTCCACGCACTGAACCCGTTTCTTCAATGAACTTCATTTCAAACTTTCTTCCTCTTGTGAATATATTCCGGGTCCGAGATTGTGATTGGTTACAAATTCGCCGCGTCATTAATATCCGGCAGAGTTGTTTTTCATAAAAAACGAACTATGAACCACATTACGNAAAAAAAAAAAAACCCTTAAAAAGTAGAATATATTTTTTTACCATAAAATGTGATCTGGTTTATCTGGGAAACAACTTGATAATCATTCCAGGAAAGAATTTTTGATTCAGCTATTTTTTCAGGTCAGCATGTTTTACAGCTTCAGCATGAGTTCTCACCTGCAATCACAATGATTGAATCACATGACTCAACAACAAACTGACGACAGGAGACAAGGAGAGATAATAGACATGATCGTTTTATTGTCTTAAAAATAATTTCATCTACCTATTAAAGAGTCATATCTCTGTAATGTTTGTGTACCTGTATGAGACAAACAACACTGAAACCAAACTACACACGGGAAACAGCCTAAAACAAAAAAGAGAGAAGACACAAATGTAAAGAGAAGAATGTTCATACAGACTGCACAGTAACGTAACAATCAGTCCTCTGCGTTTAATGGCACTTTGGTGTGCATTACCTTCCACACACACACACGACTGTTTTTGTGAAACACAAGTGAAATTAGAACCAGGAAAATGATTATGACAGAATCAAAAATAGAAATTTCACAAAATGTCACAAAACTCGATAATCAGCCCGGTTGCATCTTAAGCGTAAATCTGGCCATGGAAGGATACATTTAACATAGTGCCGACTCAAACTAGGGACTGCGTGAAGTTTACATGAACTCTCGTCCAAATGAAAAGTAGCTTTCCGTACCTTTTGCACTTTTATAACTCCAAATAAAAACATGACATACAAAAAGTGTGTGTGTGCAGCGGAGGAAAAACAAAGTGAGGCAAGGGAGCACATTTCGAAGACAACAATGGAAGAAAACGCAATCTTCAAGTTAAAAATGACAAAAGCAAACGACAAAGACAATTTCTGTCTGACAGAACATGAGAATACATCATCTATTTGGTTAATTAGGAATTGTAAACATTTGTAACTGTACTGAATGGAAGAGATTCACACTAGCTTATCTTTGAATTTGTCAAGGTCATTGCTTAATAAAAGAAAATAAACCAGAAAAAAGTTTATTTCATTTAAAAAAAAAAAAAAAAAAAAGCAAAACGGGAAAAAGACCCACTTCAGCAAAATTACAACACACTATGACACGACCATCATTTCGTTTCAGACCTTCAAACGAAAACACATCACTATTGAACCTAGTTTTGTTGCTTACAAAGGCTGTCAAGCTTCATTGTCACCAACAATTCATAAAGATGTTCATGTATAGTGCATTTCGAGGATTTAGAGGACTCCAAACTGCTCTCTAAAACGCCCTGGCTCATTCTGTGCTCTCAAAGACGTAACGTCAGTCAGAACGTTCAAGCAATCATAACCAGTGTCTCTGCTCAGAGTCTCCATCTCACTTTCTTCCACGGTCAAGGCAAAACACCACCTATCGTCTTACTGATAGGACAAACCAAAGATTGTACGGAGAAACATGATTATAGGACAACAGGTCGCATCTTTTGGATTGTGTCAAAATAGAACGGAATCCATCTCAAAGAAGGATGTCAAACGCTAATAATCATTTCAGTTTTCCATTAACTGACTAGTGTAAAGTCAATCCACAAGGTTTACAGCAACTCATTTCACCCCGCCACTGAAATCAACGAGTACTTTGTAAGTTTTTGCAGGCGAGGATCTAATGGATTTATAGATTAGAATATAGGTAGAATAACACTAGCTTTGAAAATAAACTAAATGGTCATAAGTTGTGTTATTACCAACAAAATTCCTCAAATGCTTTTAGTTTATCTACTGGCATCCCTAAAGTGCATATTAATAAAGCCTTTAACTTCAGTTAAACGTTTAAAAGCTGAATCTTGGAGGATTAAAAGACAAAAGAAAAAAACAGGAACCTCGTGGTGATCATTAATCTTTCGGTTACTGCTACTTAAAAGAAAAATCAAACTCCATGACAAAAACACATATTTCAGTGTGCGTGAAACTTTTGCACTTTGTCTAAATGGTTGGTGACGTTCAAGCTACATCAACTCAGGCATTTGCTGAAATTCACAACGCCACGATCATTATTGTGCGGTGGCAAAGCTGCACTGCTCCAAACAACAAACACACAAGCAGAAGGCACTTTAAACAGAAACTAAACTCACGTAGCGGTGTGCTGGCAATCCCTAGTGAAGAGACGTGCACTTCACATTTAATCACCAGTAGAAAAAAATAAATGCTGTATGTGTTTGATTTAAATGCTGTGTTTCAGATCCACTAGGGGGCGTCCTGTTCCATGACACCAACGTTTATTTTCTCTACTTATTTTAAACAACTACTGAAAACTGCTTTGCCTATCAAAGCAACAGAATCTTGGGGAAAGTCACGGGGCCCATCGCCGCATCAGGGTCATTCATCCTCCAAATCCTCATGGTACTTTTTCATTTTACACGAAAAGACTGCCAAACTAAAGCACCAGGGAGCACCAACATTTGCTAAAACACAGTCCCATAAAACCTACTTAAATGGAAAAAAAAAAGTCAAAAAAATCTTGATGGCTATATATTCAGACTGTGACTTTAGTTTGCAATAACAATTCAAATCACCTACAGGAAAACAAATCCCCCGTCCTAGACATGAGCTAATTTTGACAGATGTGGTAAACATTGAGCTTATAAAGTAACATATCTACTTAGATAATATGCTGTGCCTAATTTTCTAAAAGAAACCTAAAAGATGGCTGTTAGTATAGTCTGCTGTATTACATGTGCTTAATCATGCTTTATATGCGTCTCGTGTCGTGGTGCTTATCGTGGCTGCTGTGCGAGGACCGGGTAGGCCAAGGTTACATTCAGTGAGTCGTTGTGCTGGACCAGGGAAGTATGTTTGTAGTGCAGAACCAAGTCTTTCAGGGAACCATATAAGTTGTAGGGCTCGGCGAATCCAAAACCAGTGGCTGTCTTGTACACCACACAATGCTTGATTTCTCCATCCACTCTGCAGAAAAATATAGAGGTTTATCGGTAAAAAAAAAAATAACGTTTGGCTTGAAATGAAACTGCTCTATATTATATTACAGTGTATATTTATATGTATTTAAATGTGATTTCATTAATCTCAGAGGGAAATGATCACAAAATGGTAACTTGGATGGAACTTTAACTCCATTAGTGTGAAATTTACATTCACTTGGTGTTTCTCTGAGTGAACGTGTTTGACAGCAACAATCAATCAGACAGACAAAGTGTTAATGTTGTCATCTAACAAAGACGTTTAGCTGTGATCACAAAACAGAACAGTGCACCGTTTTAATACGCATGCAAATTATATGTCTGGCAGAACTTAGAAAAATCTAGTGCGTTCACTCCAGACACAAAATGAATCGAAGGCACTGTCTCAAAATATTTGTCACTGAATTTGTGCATAATTACACGGCAACAGGAAATACATCCTGATAATTGCTGGCACGAGAAACTTACACAACAGAACAGGCGAAGGATCCCTTTTGGGTCTGACTCTCCCTGATGAGAAAGGTTCCGTCTCTCTTGCCTCTCAGTAGATCTTCAGCGTAAGTACGCTTGATGTCCCCAACATACCAGCAGTGCTCGTCGTGATGAGCTTGATCCTCGTCATCATCCAATAAAGAGTAGAAACTGAAAGATTCAAGATTCAGGTCTTTTAGGTTAGTCTTGATCACAGTTGCCAGGAATTTACAGGGGAAAATAAAAAATACGTATATAAAAAAAAAAAATCACAAAATCAAAAAATTATATATAGGTACAAAATTAATAATACATTCATTATATTCTAGTATAATATAAAAATTATCTTCTATTATAATTAGACAATTTTCAAATTTAACAAATGTACACAATATTCTAATATAACAAAATAATACATGTTATTATATTAAATATATTTTAAATGATTTCATGGCTAGGCATTTCAGTCAACATTCTATCTTGTTGCTCTCATCTGCATGTCTACAGAAACGGACTCACTCCTCTGCTTCATTTGTTAGACCCAGCCATTCGTTGATCTTCCGTTGTCTGGTGCCTTTCTGGGTCAGCCACCTGAAAAAACAACATTATCAGACTTAGCTGAACCACCAATGATCTATGAATAATCAACAAAGAACAAAATGTCCCTGCAATAGAATCTGTGAGCAAGGGCAATAAATTCTGATATTACAGAATTCGTCAGGTGGAAAAACACTGGTTTGTAAAAATTGGGATGATCAAATTCACAGGTAGCAAGGCACACTGAAAGTAAGTTGTTTTTGAATAATATGAAAGCTCTTACACAAGATATTGGTCCCGCAGCTTCCTCAGTTGCATGAGGTCTGGTTTTAAACTGTTCATCTTCTTGTCAATCTCTCGATTGTCTGTGGCCTGACGCTTCAGGTCCAGTTCCAACTTTCTTTTACTGTCATGAATTTCAGTCACCCTGGACTTCAGCTTCTCAGAATTGCTCTGAATCCTTAAAAAAAGAGAGAACAATTGAATTTCTGCCGACTTTTTTTATTGCATCAACAAATTATTCAGAGCATTGTGTGGTTGTGCACCTCTCAATTTCCTTGTCGTTGCCTTCTCTGCGGAACTTCTCAATATTCTCTTTACTGAGGCGTTCCTGGGTCTCACACTGCTCCTCGAAGATCTTAATGGTTTCATTGAAGGCTTCTATGGCTGTTCGTTTCATCTGCAGTTCCTGAGGGAAATTGCGCAAAACACTCAATAACAGCTCAAAGGTTCCGATGCATTCGAAAGAGACATGAGAAGCAACTCACTTGTGAAGTGCGTGTATATTCTTCATACAGTACATCGTAATCACGACTCTTTTCCTGATACTGCTCATGATACACTTTCAGCTGCTCTCCTACGGCCTCAATACTGTCTTCCTTCACCACCTGATCCTACAGGAGAATAGGAGTTCAAATCATGAATTCTGATTCAGATTTTTCCTTAATTGGCAAATATTCAAATAAAACTGAATGTCAACGTAATTTCAATTCTAAACAGACTAGTAAACAGTTTTACTTGATTAACATGTATTGACATTGACATATTAATAAAACAGTCTATGTTGTATTTAAGTAATGCTAATGTTTATTTTATCAAATGCAATCATATCAAAATATGTTGATATGTTAATATATTGTAAAATTGCTGTCGAAAATAATTCACTTTTCTACAAATTTAACAGCACTTCTAAAGGAAATGATTTAAAGATCTGTGACTAGTAAAGAAAGTTCACCTGCTGATATTTAGACACCGGGAAGAGCAGACGAGTGTCGAGCTTGGCATTGTACTGGGCCAAAGACTCGTGCCGGTAGTGATTAATGAGCTCCACCACAGAGAGAAAAGTTAGGGGTTCAGAAAAGCCGTACGTGTTCCCACGATGAAAAATCTTTATCAGTTTATTATTGCCACCTTTCCTATAATGATTGCAGAAAAGTCATATTCATACTGTACTGAAAATTAAAAACTTTCATACCAATAAAAAAGGCCGATTGACCTAAGGTGTCTCACCTGAGAGTCAAAGTATACTCTCCATGCACTTTGCTTGAAGCGTCTCGTACCAAGAATGTACCATCAGGAGTGTCTCTCATCTTCTCGTTAACTTCCTCTCTAAAAAGGGACACAATCGTTTTTGCATTTAGAATGCAATTTCTACATAATGAAACTTCCATAGAATGTCAAGTACCCTCACCTGGAGATGTCTCCCCAGTACCATTCAGCTTCACTCAGTGAACTGCTGTTTCCATTGGTTACAGAGGAAGACATGGCTTTGGCTTTGAGCGGTTTAGGAGGGAGAGCTGAATAAAAGCAGATCAGAAACACAAAACTTCCTGAGTTCCTGTGTTGTCAATCTTGATCTTTCACACTCATTACGGTGCAAGGTTTGTACTCACTATATCACATTTAAGGATCTTAGGTCTTCTATTCACAGTACAGTACATACACACACATTTTATAGTTAAATGTCGTATGGCAAAATTGACCAACTGACCTGGAGGGATTGGATCTGGTTCCCAGATTCTCTCCAAAATAAGATTCTCAACCGCAACCTCAGGAAAACCCTCATCTTCTTCTGACCTGTGAATCAAAACTAATGTTAGCATCCAAACAAATTTGGTAGTTTGGGAGAACTAATTTCCCTTAGTTACCCCTTAACACCCAACTACTTCACTTTGCAAATTGCCTGAGACTATCAGGGATTTACACTGCTAACCAAAGCATTTTGAGGGAAGTTTCAATTTAATACAGTAAGGAATTTTTCACTGAAGGTTTTGCAACTACAGCAACAAAAAATAAAACGGGAAAAAAAAAAAAAAAAAAAAAACACCAACAAATAAAACGCTTTATAAAAAGCCCTTAAAAAACCCTTGACTCGAGTCGAAATTCAGCGATAACTCGGATATGAAGAAAGTTGAAAAGCACACCAACCCGCTCAGAGGACTCCTGATTAGCAGAGGGCCAAAAATGTGGCTGAGTGTGTGAGTGTCCAGGCCGTTGTGCTCCGAGCACTGACGGAGTTTCTCCAGGTGTCTTAACAGATACTGCAGTGTCAGGAGGTTCTGTATCGGAACATCAGGGGTCTCCAGCGCTCGCAAGAGCCGTTCACGTCGCCTCATGGGAGGAACATCTACTTATGAAAAGCATAATCAGAGGGGCGTGTGCCATCTGACGCTCAACCAAAGAGAGGAACCATGCACATCTGAGCTGTGTGCTTCATATAATTCTGTTACTTTCTATACATGCTGCTCTTTGCAATTGGTAGGCCTGCTCGTACGTGTGAAAAGTGGTACATACTTGACTCTAGTTGCACTGCTGCCTGAAGATCTGCATAAACACAAGGAGGGATGATGGGGGTAGGAATCTCCTGCAGGTACCGAATGAGAGCTTCAGAGAGTGTGCACACGTCCCATTGACCCACTTCCAACTCCTGCAACTCTGCGAAGACACAAATGGCCAGTTAAGACTGCGTTTGTGAATATAGTTAATGGCTTTACTAATCTCTGTGAACTTATTCATCAAAAAACATGTTTTGTGCAAGATCAGTATCTCATCTTTGTACTAAATGTATACATTCTTCAATTTTTCCAAAGAGTAATTTCATCATTCCTTTCGGAATGGCTGTTTTTTTTTAAATCAACCAAAAAGGACGCATGTCATTCCACTGCTTGTGTCCTTGCACTGGCTATCCTTTGCTGCCAAGATCAAGTTGCTGTAACTTTGACGTTCAAGATTATTAGTGATACTGCATCAGTATCCTACCGCAACTTTCTGGTAAAGGAATACTCTCCCTTGTATCATCTACGATCTGAGAACAAACGGTGCCAAGTAGTTCCTCTGCAACGAGATTTCAAATCTCTTGTAAGAACTTTCTCCTTTTGAGCTGTCTTCTGGTGGAACAACTTTTCTCTGAAAACAAAAATCTCTACCACAGTCACAACATATATAAAAGCTCTGAGCCTGAGCTCTTTTGCCAACGCCTTAATTCTCAAAAATAAAAAAACACCTAGCTGTGTTCGGTCTTGTGCATAGCATTTACTGTTGCCTGTTGTGACAATTTGCTTCTGATTTTGTAAGTTTCTGTGGATAAAAGCGTCTGGCATACAAATGTAACGTAACATACTTACTGTAATGCCTTCTGTCTAACCCTTAGCACAAAAACTTACTTTTCAAATGGTTGGATCAAAAATTAATGACACAACAACAACTATTTCACAATTTAGTTTTACAATATAGTTGTACAAATATTAAGCAGAATTTTCATCTCAAGTTAAAAAAAATTATTTGATGCACCAAAACAGCATAAATAATACATCTATTAGTTAATCATCTAAATTATTAAAACAATTATACTCTAATCTAGACGCTTTTGACAAAAGCCTGCAAAAGCAGAAAAGTGAAATATTTAAACCATCCTCCAATGCATGTCAAAAAATATGTGACTGCTTTCTCTCAGGATCTGTTGAAAACAATGTCAGCTGCATCTTCACCTACCGGCAAGGTTCTGTCTTTGACCGTCAGAGGCTGAAGCACTGGACGTCCGGTACAGTGTCCTAGACTCCAGACCTTGCAGAAAATCAAGGCGTTAGCTCACCTCTCAAAAATAGACCTTTTATGCCAGATTGGATTAACGGCAGAGTTATACATCTAAACATTTCGTTGTAAAAGCCTGGTGGTATTAATATATCCAGTCACGCTATCTGAAAAATGGGAAACCAGCCCGGCTGAATCCACGAGCTCTGCTTTAGTCTGTGAGGAAGTGAGAAGACAGCTTCAGGCGAGCCAGACAGCTCAGGCGTCACTCACTCTCTCGCTCGCTCGCTGTAGAAAAGGGACGGCTCACAAGAGGAAAAAAAAACAACAAATCTAGATGGTAATAATTGCCATATGGTGTAATAGGAAACATTTCACACCTCCTCTGCTTTCAACAATATTTACAGAGAAGAAATCCTCAAAAATCTGGTATTATTTGCATTCTTCATCATGCTTTTAACCACATAAATCCTATGTTACACTTCTTAACAAACCATAAACAAACAAAAAAAAAAAAGAGAGGGGGAAAAAAAAGAAGGGAAAGTATTACCTGTTTTTTCGATTGCCTCAATCAACTTTATAAGAATTGGTGGAGCAGTTTCTGGGCACATCTGGAACTGGTCAGGAAAGTCTAAAATGGCAGAGAAGAAAAGAAATGGAATTGATTTGATCAATTAANAAAAAAAAAAAGAGAGGGGGAAAAAAAAGAAGGGAAAGTATTACCTGTTTTTTCGATTGCCTCAATCAACTTTATAAGAATTGGTGGAGCAGTTTCTGGGCACATCTGGAACTGGTCAGGAAAGTCTAAAATGGCAGAGAAGAAAAGAAATGGAATTGATTTGATCAATTAATCCAAAACATAAAATAAAATTACATGACTGAATTAAAAAACCTGGATTTAAGTATGCTGAAATATATAAACTTTACTTCTATATCAGCTGCTGTGGCCATTTCATGTCAAAACCGCTCAGAACTCTCTCCATAGCTCCATAAACGCATGCATTTTAAGCACTTAAACGAGATTGAATTAAATGAAATTTTAATTTAAACTGGTTTAAATGCATTTTAATAAATAAAATAAAATATGATAGTTAAAAGACTTTTCGGAAATGAATATTAAAAATAAGATTTAGGTTATTAAGCATAAGAAAGATTAGAATATAATTTTATTTTTACATTAGTGATACATAACTCCGTTAATTCGTAAGAAATTCTAAACTTTAAAAATTGGTGGTTCACAAAGAACGACTTGTTTTTTTCTGAAACAAAATTGTAGAATTGTAAAAAAAGTGTAGAGGGGGTAAGTCACAATCATTTAGATTTAAAATATAAAGCCTAAATTTAGTTTTGAAATAAGGCAGTTCAAGCTGAAAAGTTAGTTAGTAAAGCTAAGTTAGTAAACGCAAGCTAAAAAAAGGGTGAGAGTCTTCCACACAGATGCCTTTTACTACTTTAACTGGGCATTCTCATTTTTGAATTGTGGGTTGAAAAATTGCAGAGTTGTGACTCACTGTCCCTCAGCCAAAGTCTTAAATTTGCCTTACTTGCCCATAACCTTTAAAAAATACAGAGCTAAATGTAATGTCGTTCGTGGAATACGAGTGCTGCCAAAAGCAGCAACTGTCTAGCAGAGGAGGCAGTTGACGTGATATAATGAGAAGGCTCTTCTATAAAAACTGGTTATTTTTGCACCTCAGACTTCAGAACAAGTGCTAAACTCCAAACGGGCCACGTCTCCCACTTCTGGGAAGCAGCGATAGCTCTGGGCTGTATAATTACAAGTGGTTTTGATGAGTTTTTCGATTTAGCTTTCCTTCCTTTTTCGCTTGCTGCGAGTATGCGAGTTTGTGATTATGATCTTGAACGGTAGCCTAAAATTAACGTTTGCACAAACACCAAAAGGTATTGAAAAATAGAAAAAGAAAAAAAGCAAGAACCTAAAAAAGACATTTTGAAAGAAAGGACATGTTTTTTTTTGTATATTCTATCGTTCCTTCTGGATGGAGAGCTACTTTGGACCTTTGCGAGAGCCGAGCACAATAAACGATTTAATCAAAAATCCTGAACAAGCAAAACCCTGATGGCTGTGTGCCAATCCCTCCTTTTCAGGCCGACCACAAAGAGGCAAGAGCTTGGCTGCCTTCGCCTCCTGGCAGTGCAAGGCTAAACCGCGTCTGATTATTAATTTTGGAGTTCAGACAAAGTGCCATGTCAGCACATTCCTCTTTTCCACTGCATGTTAAACATGGAACTTTGCTTGCTTTTCCCTCTTACGGTCATAAAGCTAGACTCTTTTACTCCCATTTTCCTTCTTATCGCACGTCAGCCACAACACAGATATGTAAAATCAATCTATGTGCTTTCCCCAAACCAGAGAGAAAACTCAACAGTTGAAGAAAATAAAAATAATAATAATAATAATACAAGTGAAGAAACACAAAATAATGTTATAACTTACAAAAAAAAAAAAAAAAGACAGCAGATGGTTTTGTTAGATCGAGTTAAAATAGTATTTGAAAAGTAAACGTGAAAAGCTAATAATTCTAAAAAATTATTATGTCCTGAAAAATTGATTGCAAATTAATAAATCAATTAAATGACAACAAATTGGTACTAGAGAAAGTTTGTTTTAATGATAAGTCAGTTACCATTAAACTCAAGTTATTACGTTTACAGTGGTTAAGCTTTAAAACAATATAAAATCAAACATGAAGAAAAAGACCGTTTTAAGGGATTTCCATAGCGGCTAACACTTATTTCACAGAAATGCTTTTGGCAAGATGGTTTTCAACAACAACTTCCACAATAAACAACAGTCTACTGTACAAACATGTCAAATATTTAATTACTGGTCATTTATTTCTAACTAACAATGAAGACATTGATTGCAAATTAGCAATTGCCTCACCGACCATCAACTCGGATTCAATATATTCATCAAAAAATGGACTCCACACAATGTTCGACACAAACACTGGATCCAAACAGCTGATTTGAAATCGATCCAATTACAACCACTGACATTCGAACTGGTACAAACTTGTAAATGCACAGCAGGAGTTTGTGTGTAAAATACGGCATTTAGGAAAAACAGCTGTGGCCCTGTAGTCAATGATGGTTTATAGAGAGTGAAGCAACCAATCATTACCCAAAAATAGCCGTCCTGGTAATCTGCATTTTGGCTGGCCAAAAAATAACGGATGACATGATTTATACGGTTACGGCAGTGGACTTTAGTTGTCTCCCACTCCATGATCTTCACGCTTGATGCACCAAAGTTAAAAAACAACTTTCCTGTACCGGTCAAATCGATGGGTCTTAGCCGTGCCCCTGCGATTTATTTGTTGCCTCAGTTGCGCACTCAACTCTTCATTAACTTGGATCCAGCCACACTCGACAAATGAAAAATGATGTCTTTGTGCTCAGCGGATATGTTTATGCAAGACAACTTTCACCTACATTGCTTTGTGCCATTCAGTAATCTAGGCACCTCATTCATGGCTAACTAAAAGACTAGCCTTTTTCCTTTCACCACAGCTTAGGACCTCTGTACAATTTTTAATCTTAAACTCAAAAGCCAGGGGTATTAAGAATCAGTGAAACACAAAAGCTAACACTACAACAGATGGTCTCAAGTAGCTCAAGTTTCTTTTTCACAGAGCATAATCAGCTTCAGGTCAAATTTCTGAACTAACAGACTGCAGTAGAACAGAAAAGAAGAAGAAAAAAAAAACTTTTTACGCTCGTCAAGAAAGTCCTAAACTGAGAATGAGTTTCAAAAAATAAATGGTCAGTTTTCTAGAACCGTGCGTGCTTGAAGATTATTTTTCGAAGCCATTTCCCATTAAATTTGTGGCAGCAATATCGGAGCACGGGCATCATCGTAACCAGCTCCTGAGGCACGCCATTGTCCACCGTAGCGGGTTTACAAGATTCTGCCTGTGCTAAATCTGCCCGTTCCTCCATTAAAATGATTTGGGTCCTTGCAACTCTTTCAAGGAGCTCGGCCCACGGATCGCACGTCTTCAACCATGCCTCTGTAATATCTACTAAAAGCATAACATTTTGATGTTTATTCTAGAAGCGGTGTGCAGTACATACAGTAGAAAGTCAAAGCACAAAATGACTGTAAAATCAATTGCGCCCGTTACTAATGAAAGCAAACCGCGCTCCTCTGGGGCTTGAACACTGGGCTCTTTGAATTCACGTTCTGCCTTTTATTTCTGTAAGACACTCCAACACACACAAAGCTTATGAACAAGTTTCTCAGGTTAAGAAAGGGGGAAAAAAAAGATACTTTTTGTATTTTGCTTTGGTGTCCTTTTTTAAAATTATTTTAAAATGTGTTGCATTAAATGTTTACCCAAGGCTAAAAACATTTCCCCATTTTGTATTATTAATCAAAATTACATAAAAACTGGGTGATTATTGATGAATTGTATAAGAAACATATGTTAAAAAAAAAAAAAGGAAAATTCAAACATATCTAGCCAAAATAACACACACGCACACACGTTGCAAGAAAAAGGAATATGATGATATTTATATGGTATTCAACAAACACACTTTGACCTAGGTACATTTAAAAAGACAATAAAAAATATGTGTATTCAAGTTCATGGCATGATATAATTGGACACAACTGAAAGTACATTTTACAATTTATAAAAAAAGAAATAAGATATTGAAATAAAATGT
This sequence comes from Paedocypris carbunculus, assembly GCA_028128575.1. Classification (NCBI taxonomy): domain Eukaryota; kingdom Metazoa; phylum Chordata; class Actinopteri; order Cypriniformes; genus Paedocypris; species Paedocypris carbunculus. Next base: position 2,758,323 of record SOMO01000039.1, on the reverse strand, counting down.
TAAATTATCATTTGTTAATGATAGTATCAACAATTAAATTGTTCTGCTGTTTGCACAACATCAGAACCTTAGAATGCCGGTTTGTTGTCTAACATTCTCAAACTCTCAATGTGACATCTACACAAAACAAATCTCACAAAAATGTTGTTTCTGGATTGTCTTTGTATTATTTTCATTCTAAGAGATTAAATACCATTTTACTGATGATATACTGCGTGAACAAAATCCCAACGAATATTAATCCAACCGTCTAATTGTCACTTGTCGCTTCAATTATGTTTTAAGGGGAATTTTTGTCCTTGGAATATAAATTGATGATATGCTGATAAAGCTGCTGCACAATCACAAAATTGTTTGCCGTTAAAAAAGTGCTTTTGAGCACAAGCCAGAAGCACCATGGGAAAGAATCTGACTCTAACACAAGCTCAGATTGGAGGCCTTAACCAGCCACTACTAATTCTGTGAAAGAAAGTTCAGGGTAAAGAGCCGGGGGAAAATTCAAGGAGCCTTTCTTTTTTCTGAGAATTGTGGTAAGTGGATAGTTTATAGCTGCCTGGAGACAGTATCAGAAGAGTCTGTGAAACAGGGGAGGAGGAACAGGCGAAGACTGTAGAAATGCCAAACCGTGGTTCACTTCAACATGCAGTAAAAGTGAGGCCAGGAAGCGAAAGGGAAAAGAAAAAGAAAGGTTTTGCCACAGGCTACAAAACAGGCAAGCACCATTTGTTCTGTCAGACACAGTATTGTCGTTTTAATAAGTCAAACCAATTCATTGCAGGCAGACAACAAAATAGAAAATCCTAAGAAAAGGTTTTAGTTTTATCGTTTTTCTCTTGGTTGGTAGAACACAAGCTGGGTTTTGTTACCTTTTCAANGCTCTACAATAAATCTAAATCTAAAAAAAAAAAAAAAAAAAATTAAAGGAAAAATACAAGTGATTGTGGATTTGGTTTGGTAATCAGGGCACTAAATCCTCATTTGCTCCTTTTTTGCGTCGGTGTATTATAGATTAGCACAACTTAGTAGCGCTTAGTTGCACTTAAAAAGGGATACAAACAAAAGAGGCACTGAATTAAAAATGGTTCTCCAAAGCCGAATTAGACAGAAACACTTGGTCAAAGGCTGCACTCAGAGTTGTTAATAAACCATATGGGAAAAAAATAGTACTTTTTAAATAACGTTTTTACTTATTTATTTTGTTTTACTATAAATAAATATCTTAGGAATGCATTATGGGTTGTGGAACATTCAGCCAAACAAAAAAAAGTTACTACACACTCTAGTGTTCATTTACAATAATCCAAAATCGAAATTTTTTTAACCAAATGATCAACACTTGGAAACGTATAGTCATGTGGGCAAAAAAATGCATTAAATGAAACAAACACTTTCTAGTTATCGTGAACTTCCCAGTTTGGATAATTCTGAAATTGTGGAAGTCCCTTGAAATCGATTATCACTCCCTTGATTAAAGTAGAAAAAAAAGTTATTTCTTTTTTAAAACCAAATGTGAAAAACACTAAAACACTTCTAAGAAAATAAGAAAACAAAATTATCAGTAAACCAGATAATAAAACACACAATGCTTACAGAGGCTTCATTGGTGCAACAATCAGACTCGGGCAAGTTGATTTGCAAGAGGATTAAATGTTCCCCGTGTTCTCCAGTGCGATTTGTTCCAATGTTAAATAGCTCAAAAACAAGCAATCGCAAAATGATCTGCTGCCCACAAAAATTCTGGGCTTTAGTAAGTTAACAGCAAACATTGATGCGGACGACAAGAAAAGGGAGAACAATTTATGAAGTGCCAAATTCCTTCAGAAACTTTCAGAATGTTATTTTCACATGCATGTTTAATTTAAATGGCCATGTTTTGCTTGTTAAATGATACACCTGGGCATCTTTTAAATGAAAATAAATTGAAATAATCAAACTGAGAACATTTCTAAAAATGACACTTGTAAAGATCAACAAATCATAATTTTTTTCCAGGGCAAAGTTTTGTTTTATTGTAAATCTTTCAAGAAAGTAAGTTGGGTAAACACAGTGAAGGGCTTTTTGCTTTTATTAAATTAATTATTCCAAAAAAGTTACGTTAAGATGGTGCATGGACAAATAATAGTTTATACAAATAATCATACAAATAATTGATTAAAAATGTACATAAATCTCACCAGATAGACAGACAGACAAACAGACATGTGCACACGGGTGTGTGACATTAATTAACTTATAATAATAATCATCATCATCATTATTATTATTATTAGTAGTGGTTAGAGCTGCACGATTAATCGTTAAAAGACCGCAATTTTGATTCTACCCCCCCTCACGATCCTAATTCAGCATTTAGACGATTCTGCCAAACTCTGAACTGCGACCAGCGGTTTCTGTGAAATCGTTCGTCCGCTCGCACATCGAGCGAAACTTAGATGTGCGCGATCATTTCAATATTATAAAAGGAAAGATGATCTTGCATCACTTCTGTCGTAATTTGGGGCGCCTCTCAATGTCGTGATGACACCGGACGCACGTGACGGACACCTGCGGTTTCACGCAGCAGCGGTCACGCGCACTAATTACCTGCGCTATAGCGAATGTTCAGACAAAATTATTAGCCCCGCCTACAAAAAAATCATTGTTTGATAAGCGAAAGTGCTTAACAGAGCTAATAATTGTGTCCCCAACTGTACATAATACTGTACCTTGGAATGTTTATTTTTAAGTTTAATGGTGATTTGTTTTTACAACATTACTTTTACATTAAATTATGTTTCATTTAATTTTAATTAAATGTTGAAGTATTATAAGTAATATGTGTTATTATATTGCTTTTTGACTACCTGATTTTCAGGGTTGAATATTTAAAATAATAAAATATCCAGAAAGAATCGGGATCTTNAATAATAATAATAATAATAATAAACGTAATTTTAAATAATAAAAGTAAATAGCCCTAAATAACAATGGGATTTCAGTTCTTTATACTGTACTTGAATCCCTAAAATGAACGTGGAATGTGCCTTTAAAGCAGAAGGCCCAGACTGATACATAATCCCTTTTTCCAGATTGTCCTGGTGAGTTGCCAGGCCTCAAAACATACTATAATTTACTGCTTCCTGAGGGTATAAAGGGAGGAGAGACTTGGGGAAAGCGCCAAAGTAATATAAGAGCAAAAGGCGCTTTGAGGGAGGGAGACGGTAGATTATTTGAGGAATAGGGTTGAACCTACTACGGATATGCTGCACATCAAGATACAGCAGTAATTTATCATTATCGCATTCAGAACACAAACAGTTTTATTGCAAAAGATTTGTGGGCTGCAAAACACAGAAGACAATTTATGTTAATGTGAAGCAAAATCAAGTATATTTGTCATTCTCAGAAGTCGTTTGTTGATAAACGTTGTAGTTCTGACTATAGGCCCAGAACTTTAGTTTGAAAACCTTCAGAAACATGGCAAAATACAAACATAATCTGCGCAAGTCACGGCAAACTCTTTAGAACATGACAGACACTACAAAAAGAAATTAAGAGTCACGTTAAACAAGCTATGCATCATCAGTACAACAAATGCGCATAATAATTTCCATGTACAGCTGTTTTTGATTCACTTTTTAGCTATAAGAATCCATTACATAAATATCATTCCCATTGTGCCATACTACTTTGGTGAAAAATGAGCCCAGGTTGAATCAATAATTTATTTATAAATGTATTTCTCATTTACATTTTAGATTCAGCCATTAGTTGTAGCTGAACAAATCACAAGATTATCTGATGTTGTGTATGTCATGCAATTGTTGAGTTGGCTGAATAATGTGAGACACATTTGAAAAACATGTTAAAAACACATGTCATGAAAACCTGTACTGATTAAATATATAATGAAAAACATATAACGAAGTTTAAAAACGTATTATATTACAAAATCTCTAGACAATGGATTAATCAGCGGTCAGAGAAAGGCCTTCACACGTCTTACCTTGCACTGAAGTTCCTATCTCGGGTCTGGGAACAGCAGGAAGGGGTCTCTGAGAGCGAGGTTGGCAGAACTGCACCGACATCTTCACAGGTCCAACATACTGCACATATGTACCCGGAAAGTCTCCCCTCTGTTTGGTTCGCTCATTAAAACCCAAGATCCAACCAATGTATTCTGGGTGCTTCTCATCTCCCTCTTTGATGCCCAGTGAGAGTAGAGAGGCTTTGTCAACTGTCAGGATATCCCCGGGCTCAAGGTCGATATCATCCTCCCAGTCTTTGCGGTAGGAATAGATGGACCTGTACTGGAAGCCATCTGCGGCCATTTTGATTCAAAATGAAAGGCAGCAGAGTGTTGGACCGGGGTAAACTTCAAGTGAGTGTAGCTGGGATGTTTTGCTACAAAGCTAAGGGCTACTGACTGGAGCTTTTAAACATGCCCGACAAAAAGTGCTTGTACAGTGGGAAGCAGCTTAGACCTGGCCGGTGTTATCCAGATGGGCCACTTTTCTCAATTTGAACCCCCGGTTCAGCCAAATGATGGAGCATAGAGAATGCAGCATGCTCACTTAGGCACAGAGAGAGGGGGATTGGGGTTCAGGATAACTTTATTTTTTATATATATATATATATATAATATATATATACACACATATATATATATTTTTTATTAACGACTTTCCGTGTTGCCCAACATTCCGTTTCGGTAGTTGTTCCTCCTAATGTATTGTGATCGCTGAAAGATAAAAAAGAAGAAAAATGATGAGCAAGATTACTTCTTGAAAAAAATAACTTAATTGGAAAAAAGTGCAAATAAGTTTTAAGAAAATGTAGAAATACCATACAGCACAACTAGCCTCTCACGGATGCGTTTACAATAGAACAAAATGCATTATCAGATCCTTTCTTGTTCTCCGATCTACCCTCCAAAAATCACAGACGCACACATTCAATCAAACACTGTGATTTAGCGTTTAGATAGTTGTAGATAGATAAACAAACACCTCTATTAATGCGACACTGGCTGTGGAAAAACACCGAAAGCTTCCAATTCTTCCAGCACAAGACCCTTTTTACGAATCTGATGACGTAAGAAATTTGTGGTGATAAGCTCGCTCGGCGCAGCACTTCTATTCAGAACCAAAAACCTAAAGAGCACCTACGAAACAGCGACTTGTGGCCATTTCCAAAAACTGGAGTGTTTTAGAAATGTCAAAAAATTGTGTTTTAAATCAAAAGTGTCAAAAGGTTTGTGGACATTTGGGCAGGCATCACAGGTCAAAACTCACCCAGATCTGACCAGGCGCTTTAAGGTCTCAGTCCGACATCCTCCGAGCGTAGAAGAGAGGTGCAAGCGCAGAAACGTGGCACTGACATACCCAACCACAGTCCGCAAACCTCACGCCACCAAAACACCCCCTCCACACGTACACAAAATTTGAAAGACGTCATCCACCTTTCCATCTTTTCATCTTTCCGATGAATGCAGTGATGCAGTTCAGAAAAACAGAAACGGTCCATTCAGAGTCTGACTGCCAGAACTGAAAGTTCTACTGAGGAAAATCTCCATAAATACAATGGCTGGAAAGGCAAAACAATTGCAAGTGATTTTATTCGCTCTGTGCAAATCCTTTCAGCCACTTTATTCAATCGGAGCAGCGCAGTTTGCAAAACACTGTGACTAAGGCACAGCACAAAATAATTAATGAATCCAGGCAGGAAACTCACTGTTGCTACAGAAGGGAAAAGGAAATCCTGGATTCCTATTGGGCGGCATATGGCCATGTGCTCAAGAATCACCAGAGAAGCAGGGGCAAATCAAGCAAACGTTCTAATATTAGAAAATGTATCTAGGCAGTGATCAAAACCCAAAACCTTTAGATGTTTAATAATACTGTGTATGTTCAGTGTTAATTATTACATGCCACAATATTAATTAAAAAAAAAAAATTATAAAAAATTATATATTGAAAAAAAAGAACATTTGTTTAAGTCTCAAAAAGAATGAAGATTTTTCTGTGACATCATCTTCACCTAGCAGGCAAACTTGAACAGGAAATGGGATTCTCCGCTTTTCTCAGCTGGATGCCTTTTGCCTGAGGCCACTGAGGTGAGAGATTTTTATTTTTTATTTTTTAAAACTGTAATAAAACAAAGTAATGGTTTTTAATTGGCACAAATTAACAAGAGGCTGGGGATGAACAATTTTTTGTTGGTGATGAATTCAATGTTTGAAGAGCAGATGACTTACAGAGCACAATACATTCGAAATTAGAAACAAAAATACTACTATGGTAAAAAGTAGTGGTTAAACCTTTGTGAAATAGTATTGGGGGTGGGGCATGCCATGGCAACCAATTGTAAATGAAATGGTAATTCAAGATTGGTGCTCTGAAAAATTTTCTTTAAGATTCTTTGCTTTAAGATTTCACTTTTTTTGTTGGATTCCTTCAATTGTGCCTTTTTATATCAATGCGTTAACATACATTTTACCTTGATAAAATGTATATTGGCATTATACAATTACAATTGTATTGTTAAAAAAACAGCGCTTGTATTAAAATATAGGATTTAAAAATAAATAACTAGCTTGTTATTAAATGCATGTTTAAAACACCACAGTAACGCTTTTAAAGCGCATTAATCCAACACAGGTCGCTGAAGAAGAATTGATCTGTCGAAACAATAATTAAAAGTATATTGATATTTAGTCTGAAAAATGAGCGGTTTAATCACAATTTGATGTTGTGACGTTTACTTCAGCTTTAGAAGTTGAAAAGACTTAAGTTGTATAGATACATTTTTGAGCAATAATGGTGCGCCGAACATCGACAGGCAGTAATGCGGCCGAGCCTCCTCAGCACAATAGCACTTGTGCTAACACTGAACTGCGTTTAAAAGAAGAGAGTGACAGATAAAAAGAGCAAATATAATAAACACAGCAAATGTCATTCGATGACGAGCCAACGAAAAATAAGCTCAAAAACGCCGTGTTGTTAAGAATGAAACAAATCCTCGAAAATCTGTATTTAAGCTCCGTGAGCCCGGATAGGAAAAAGTTCTGCGGGAAGCACGAGCATAAAAGCCGCTCGAGCTCCGGCTGTCACGCGGTGGGCTCGCGTTGCGCAAATTAAAAGTCGTGTTTGTTACAAGCCCTACGCGTATTTTCTTTACGCCGTTGTAAATTACGCAGATTTCTGCAACACTGACAAATCGACAAAATGCCCATAGAAACAAGCTCACGTATACGAGTGTTGCTGAAACAGTGCATGTTTTCTTCTCCAACATTCTCCTCATTTTAGAGACGCTGGCATCTAGTTCAGCACTTCGAGCCCAGAAGCGCAATGTGCAAAACTTGAAGAAACTTACCCCGTGGCATGTCGTTCCAAAATCTTTGACGGTTTGAGGCTTAAAAGGCACTTTATGTGACGAACGATTCGACTTGACTATTCTCTGTCGTTGTCGTGCAGACTTGCTTTTTTCTTTCTTTTCATTCCTCTCAAATCTCCCCAACTTACCGAACTGCCATTTTCCAACACAGCACGAAACGAGGAGGACTCTCTGCGTGAGAACTTGTGAAAGGAAGACGGAAAAGAGCGGAAACAGCCGAACCTTTCCGATTGAGAAAATCAATGTCAGCACAGGAAATGTCGAGGACGAGGCGACGTGAGGGACAATTTTCAAAAAAGTCTTCTCCCTCACTCTCCGTGAATTTCTTCAAGTCACTAATGTTTTGCCATTTATTTTCTTTCCATTTTCTTTACAAAGCAGCATACATAAACGTTTAGTGCAATTATGATAAATACGTTTATATCAGCTATAAAACAACAAATGAATAACTATGAATCCATTTAGAATGTACACTTTTAGGACTGTTAGTTGTGTGTATTAAACAATTAATTAAATCTATGATTATAATCATTTATCCATGTGTGGATAAATAAAAGTTTACTTTAAAGCAGGAATCGCAAACCTTTCTAAAACAAGCCTGATGGTGACAAGTTTAAAGCGTAGAATACATGACCAAGCTTTTCTGAATTGCAAATTGGTGTAATCACAAAGATCACGCAAAACTAAAACAGACATGCAAAATGAAAAAAAAAAAACAAGCTTTTTCCTTCAAATGGCAGCCATTTTATTTACCTGTATGACATGAATATTTCGTACAAAAGTAGTGCTTTATCAGCCTGTTGGTAACGGTAATATAACAAACACTGAGACACTGTGTTTTAGTGATGTGTTTTCTTTTGTGCAACACGTTGTTGAGTAGCAGACACTACCACAGGCTGGATGTACATCAGAATACAATCATGCAAGCACAATAGGAAAGCCACTGAGACCACGGACATTTTGATCAGTAGCAGTTGCATTTTAAACACATCAACTTCAATCTTAGCAATGTACATGGTGACAGGATTTAATATTAGATATAAATCCTTTAAATAAGGCTATAAATGAAGAGATAACAACAATAATAATAATAATACTAACAACAACAACAACAACAACCATAAATCAGTACCTTACAAGAGAAAACTAAAAGGTAGTATGACGGAGTGAAGGACACGTGTGTGGAAGTCAGAATGAGGACAGTTGATCTTCACAAGCCTGAGCTGTATTCGTCTAGTTTGTTAAACCGAGTTACAGAGTTACATCTAAACAATTGTCAGTGTGACCAAACAATAACTTGACCACACTAAACAGAATTCACCAGAAGAATGAAACCACTGCGTTTATTAACAGCTGTGTTCATGATCCAGACGCATGTTTTTTTGTGGTTTCACACTGATCAAACACGGAGGGAGAAACGATATTTTAATGTGTCAACTGTTTCTCAGGAACAGTTGCATAACACTGCAACAACTACCGGTAAAAACCTTTTCAAATGTTTTTAAATAATAATAAAAAATGCAGTTTAGTATTTGTAAGACTTTGTTCCTTCCACTAACAAAAACAACTTCACTCAAGTAAACACAATCGATGAAAGTACAAGTTCACAAGTAAAAAAAAAAAACAATCCTAAAAGATGCCAGAATATAAAAATGAATTGATTTTTACATGTGTGTTTCTCATTGAAGGCTACGAGACTGACAGGGAGATGGCGATTAAACCATAGCAGGACTTACTGCATGTGCAAATCTTCCCATAAAAGCTTTCTATTCATTTCCCAAGTTAAACAAACATAATATTGGTTCATACATCTTTGAAAAATCTGTTTGTGCAAAGCATTTCTAGGCATTTAAGAAAGGACACGACAGGTGAATGACACCAAATAAAAGATGTTAACTAATCTCAATCCTGTCTTCTTAATGTTTATGATTAAGGTTTTCACGGAAGCACCCGTACATCTCACAGTTTTCTGGACTTTTCTAAGGCTAACATTTGTCCACTTGTATCTTCTGTTCCTTAGCTTTGGACACCTGCTTGTTGCTCTGCTTCCCTGATGTTTCACATCTTCCTTCCGCCTGTGTTGCATGGGGGTTGGATTCCGCTGATGTAGATGCTGCAACCTCTTTGTCATCTGAGTCATCAAAACTGACTTCTTGAACCGCCTCCTGCTTCTTAAAAGAATCTCGCCTCTCATTCATGTTCAGCTTCCTCATAACAATACCACCTGAGTCCCTAATTCGCTGACCAGCCAAATATGACCCTTGTCTGGCGTGGTCCCCTACACACACAAAGCTGGAAGCAATGTCACTAGTTTGGGTCTCCAGGCATTCAGCCTCATCCTGGGGCAGCTCTACAGAGGGCCTTCGAGCAGAAAAGCCTTTTTTGTCTCCATGCTGGGAACCGGAGAGCCTCTCAGATGACTGGACTCTGTTGAGTAGAGGCGAGCGGGGTGATTCTGCACTGCGGGGACACACAGTCTGTCGCACAATGGTCGGTGGGGACATCATTTTGTTATGAAAAGAATGGAGACTTTTGGGAACTCCAGCGAGGGCAGATGGAGAACACTGTGGAGACAGAGGTTGTGAAAAGGGACTGCAGGCAAGGGGCGATGGAGGAATACTGTTGTTGGCCTTGCAGCGGCCCGCTTTACTGTAGCGTATCCCCATTTTGGATCCCAAAACATGAAGAGAACTTGGACGACTTTGAGGGATTGGGGAGTTGGGAGAGCTGGAGCAGGGTGATGAACTCAGTGGTGAGTTGGAATCTGTGGAGAGAAGAATTAGCTTCATTGCAGATTAATCAGTTGTGCCGGTTTTCAGAAGGTCACAAGTTTAATACCTGAAAAAAGTCACTTTGGGTTTAGGCGTCAGCTAAATATATAAATGCAAATGCTTATTTAAATTAAACTTAAACATTTGAGAAGTATAGTAGTGTGTATTCAAGTGTATTCTGTCAATGCTTGATAAACCCTAATGTAAAGGAGAACTTTAGCGTACCGTAAGACAAATCTGGAGCTGGGCTTCGACATGGGGTGTTAGGCCCGGGAGAGAGACTTTGTGTTGGAGAATCAGACAAGCTGTCATTAGGAGAGTGTTGGAAACCAGCAGAGAAACTGCGACTGTTCTGTATCCCAGGACTGTGTTTAGGCAGTTTCTTTAAGACATTACGCCGTTTGCTAAAAAAAAAAAAAAAAAAAGGACATGACAAAAGTTTTAGTTTTTGTGGCTTTTTAACATGCTTGTAACAGAATCATGAAGTACAAGAAGCGTGATTCTGACCTGTCTTGAACATCTTTCCTTTTGCTTTTTTTACTGCGGCGTGCCATCTTTCCTTTGGAACTGGTCTTTCTCGCAGGACCAATTTTAATTGAAGTGTTCTCAAGAGGAGTTGTCTGGAGTGTCACTTTAGTCCCGCTCTACAAGAAAAATGCACATGAAAACACAGTCTTTTATTCATCTTTAAAACGTTGGGTTTCTACCTTAATCGTACACTTTTAAAAATCTATACTTTATACTGCAATTTGCATTTCCAATTGATGTTTTGCAGAGCAAACTAATGTATGCATTATATTTTCCTTTTAAAATTAAAGTCTTTCCTTTTAAAGTCAAGGGGACTAGAAAGGTTTCTAAAAACTAAAAACAACTGTAACGATACGGGTAAAAGACTTATTCAAGTCTTTAATAAATTATAATGATTAATGTCTCACATACAGCATAGAGCTCTGTGCAGGAATAACTGTGAGGCTGCTCGTAGTTGACTAGTAAGACTCGATTGACTTCTGTTAAAGACAATCAGGAACAGTGATGCATAGGAAAGGTATCCATTGGTCAGATGACACAAAACCTGATTATTTTTGGCCTTAGAGAAGATGTCTATGTTTGAAAAAGAAGGCATTTACCCCAGAGAATACCATTGCCACAGTGAAACACTGAGGTGAGACTGTAATGTTGTGGCAATGATTTGTGTTTGGTACAGGCGATCAGAGTAAAAGAAACATGAAAAAAGAAAACCTTAATATCAAATAATTTTTGATGACCTCAGACAGTCTACAAACAAAATAGTTTGAGTTGACCATTTGTTCTAGAGCATGATACCTCGTCATGAGTGAAAGTAAAATTATTAATTGTTCTTCACAAAGCCTAGACTTTCCGATCACACTAAAGGTTTGTGCGAGAAGACAACAATTATGAAAGAACTCAAGATAATGACTAAGGAAGAATGGGTTGTCACTCCAAAGAGACACAATTAAAACTTTTACATGTTGTTTTAATTGAAATATTTTTGTTGAACGTCACTATTCTAAAAAACACTTTAATAATGTCTTATTAATGTAAAAACTATTGAATTCACTAAAAAAAGAATACACATTTAAACGTTAGTATGTTTACGAATCTCACTTTCAGAAGAAGCTCCACAACATCAGTGTGAACCAGACCCTGGATAGATTCACCATTGACGTGTGTAATGAGGTCACCAGCCCGCAATCCAGCCTCGTGAGCAGGGCTGCTGTCTTCTACGCTCTATGCAAACGGTAACAAAAAAGAATGTTGAACTGGGTCAAACAACAAATAAACCCTTTACCGAAACTCTTATAAACGGTTTTCTCTTGAGTTTATAATTCATTGTATTAAAAATACTTACCCACACCATGTGATGCACAGTGTAGACATCAGTGTCCCCCATGTAAACCCGGATGGCACGGAGAGCAAACCCGTATTTTCGCCCAGAGCTGTGGATGACCACTGGAGGACGAAGGCTGCTGATACTGAGAGAGGGGTCTCGATTGGGAGAAGAGTCTCGAGATGAAGGGTTAGATGAGAGGGAGTGTGAAGACATTGGGCTTGTCTGAAGCCCACCAGGAATGTCGTCTGTAAGAATAAACTGTATGTAAATAAATAAATAAATAAATACACATTTTGCTGAAGTTTTGAGATCAGTTATTCATCTTGAAAGAGCTCTCTGTTTCGCACTGTTCATTGTTTCGTAGAAACAACCTGCTTTACTTGTTTACTGTTATAGTCATATGAATTCCATTTGCTTTCCCTGTGATGGCATCACATGACGCAGAATATGCCCTGTGAGTTCTTCTCTTAGACCAGATGCCTGTACCTGCTGTGACAATGAGGGAAAGCCCAGACACAGAAGCAGACTTTGGGACTTTGCATGTGAAAGTAGATTTTGGCTTCTCTGGGTTTTCTGGTTGGAGCCCGAGACGGCGTGGACCTTTGTGGTCCCTGCGATTAGATGGCCTTGTTCCAGTAGAGTTGCTGCGTAAGCGAATTCGCCGAAGATTAGAGACAAGTCCTTCTAAGACATAAAAATTAGATATTACAAAACCATAAACGTGCTCTTTATGGTCTTGAAAAATTACTAATTAAATGAAAAGTAAAAATACCCTCATCTTCAGGAAAAGCAAAGTGTGGCATGGTCTCAAGGCTCTGAGTGCTGTTGAGAATTAGAGGGCTGCTGCCTCTCTCAGGCTGAGATGAACTAGATGAGGCTCTCGGCCTTGGACTTGTGCTAAATATAGGAGACGGGCAAATTATACATGTATATATATATAAAAAAAAATGTATATAATTAATCATGAATAGTCCAGAATTGACCAATAAATTGCTTTGATTTCAAGTTAACGTAATTTTCTTTACTTTTGAGTGCTTGAGTCTTTTATATATTCAAATTGCTTGATATTGTTTAACTGCTCACCTGGCTTGTGGAGTTTCCTGTTTCCTGTCACTTGTTGGCAGCCCCTGTCTGGGGGCTTCGCCTGGAGAAAGTATCAAATGTCCATCCCATCGGTCCTCCTTCTCTTCACTGCAGCTTCGTTCTGATGATGACAGGCTCAGGTTTGAAGGCGAAGCCAAATGTTCTGAACTGCTGTACACCTGTAAACGCATGGATGGAAACAAAGGATGGCCTTTCATTACAGCAAGTATTACAAACAAATAACTAAATTGCAATATTGTACGGTAATACACTCAATTAACCTTGCTGAAACGATGAGAACAAGAAGAAAATTTGATTTCCTGGTATGATTCATCATCATTCGTCTCATCGTCTTCTTCTGAGTGATGGTAACGTTCAGAACGTGCTGAACAGCAGATGGAAAGAGGGTTCTGATGTATCCATATCACATTCATCTTCAGAACTTTCATAAAGAGCAACAGAGCCACCTACTGTCAAAGTAGCTTGTGTCTTCCTCTGTTTCAAGCTGTGGAATAAATTCAGCTTTCTGTCTTAACAATCCACTCCAGTCCAGACCGTGGAAAAATATGTGAAGCTTGACTTCTGCTGCCCCTCCTATGGAAGATTCCAGACATTGTGTATTTAAAAATCAAATGAAGGAACAAGAAGAATCACAAGAAAAAAAACTANTGCATTATTTCCTACTCACATACTTTATTTCTTTCAATACAATGGATCCACGCCTTTCAAAGAGTCGAATTTGCAGCTTCACCTTAATGTTTTTGTGACCCTAACTGTGTAATTTGAGGAATTCCTTCTGTATATTGAGGAATTACTTTTGCCAAATAGGATTTCTTTGAAAGCTGAGAAGAATTCTGTCGACAGAGAATAACTTGTTTGGGAGAAAAGCTTCAAATAATTTTCATGTTCCTTCCAGAAAGTTTCCAAATATTGTGGATATTATTTTCTTGTGCTGGAGGCTTAGAAATGTAATTACCATTATGTAAAGTAAAGTATATCTGATAAGGACAATTTATTGTTACACTGCCTATAAATAAAACCTACCACTTCCCAAGCGCTCCAGGGGACTTTGCCTCAGTAATTTTGTGATGAGGTCTTGGGAATCAATCGGCAATGCATCATCCCCCTCTGGCCACTCGATTTCATCTGCACAACGAGAAACATCAATCAATACAGTGCAATAGAATGGATTTTACCATTCAAAGAGCTTTTAAAGAGAGCGTTTATATGGTCCTTACCACTGACCACCTGGCCGAAAAGCTCTTCAGGAGTATCACCGAAGAAAGGTACACAACCAACCAAAAACTCGTATAGGATAATCCCCATGGACCACCAATCCACAGGCTTGCCATAACCTTGCCTCAGGATCACTTCGGGCGCAATGTACTCTGGCGTTCCACACAGCTAAAAAACAACATGGAAACAACAACTGCTTTTATAGAAAATGTGGAAAGAGTTATTTTGCGCACTTTCACGTGGAACATTTTCTCATCCAGTTTGAGTCTTAAATTGCCTTAATTTAATTACAGATATTATTCCCATTGCTGAACACAAAGTATTTTCGGAAAAAATAATGTTTTAACTTGCCTGAAATATACATACATGCAAATACTGTGAACGTACTGAAGTTGTATTGGAGAGTACTAAATTACAAATATAATATTTTTAAAAGTTTGCAGCTTGGAGGGTTTCATTAATAGCACATTCCTACCGAAGTGGCTTGGGTTAACTTACTTGTTTGTCAATAAACTCCCTTGTGTCTTTCTCCATGTGTTCTTCATACAGGTTTGTAGTCATGTTCATCAAACCGATTTTTGACAAACCAAAGTCAGTCAGTTTAATGTGCCCCATTGATGTAATGAGTAAGCTGAAAACAGGAAACGAGAAATCTTGATTACAATTTCAGCCGGATGTGGATTCATTCCCAACTGTGCGATTGCACAAGCAACTCTTACTTGTCAGGTTTAAGATCCCGGTGCACAATCCCATAATTATGTAGGTATTCTAGAGCCAAAAGAGTCTCTGCAAAATACATTCTGGCCATGTCTACTGACAATGGACCCATATTCTTCAGCAGATTTGCACAGTCTCCACCTACGAGGATAATTTGAATATTAAAGAATTGCTTTTCAAGATTAGAATCTGAATGCAAAAAATGTGTTTAGCGGCAAAACACTCACCCTCCACATACTCCATCACCATGCAGAGATGACGTCGTGTCTCGAACGAACAGAACATGCTGACCACAAAGGGGTTCTCTGCAAAGGTTAAGATATCTCGCTCTACAAACACTTGCTGGATCTGGTTCCTCAGGATCAAGTTCTGCCGGTTGATCTTCTTCAATGCGAACCGCTGCCGAGTCCCACGGTGCCTCACCAGATACACAGCCCTGTGAGTCAATACACAAATGACTCACTAACTTACTTACTGAGCACCCAACCTGGCACTAAAGCTTTGGATTTTTCCAAGAACGTTTTATCAAACATGAACTTACCCATAAGCCCCATTGCTAATAAGCTTTATTGTCTCAAAGTCTCTTTCCAGAGGTTTTCTTCGAGGCGTTGTGGTTCCAGCACGATTCTAATGTGAACAACAAGAGCAGAAAAAAACGTTTTTCAAGAGCAGATGAAAATGTTTCAATTCCTCAGCTGGGAGATTGAGGATTGTGAAGTTCAAGTCACAAGCACAGCAATCAAAAGCTGTATGGTTGTTTGGCGCATTATCATTTACATTAACTTAAAGCGTTTTATGGACATTCAACACACTGTCCTGAGAGAGCATGCATTACCTAATGGTATATAAACAATTAATGCACTCCAAGAGCAAAACGTAAGGTCTAAAGTTAATTTATGTCCTTACTTCTGCACCGTCATCCAGTTCACGATTGGTGCTGCCTGTGTTGATCTCCTCAAGCTGAACCATTTCTAAAGGCAAAAGAGAAAGACCCAAAATGCTTTTTGTTCGTGACAAATGATTAATTTACTATTCCGGGAAACAGAATCATTATTGATGAATTAGTTGCATTATAAGGGAAGTATTTACCCTGCAGGGGGTCTCGAGTGAGGCCGAGCTGGCTAATAATGTACCGAGGGATGTCGGTCTTGATGCCCTGACCAACTTTAGCTTGTCCTTCTGCCACTTCAAGGCGCTGATAAAACTCCTCAGGGTCAAACTCCTGTTAGTTAAGCCAAACAGAGTCTATGAAATTGGTGTTTGCGTTCTACACTTGAGTCTTAAATGTAGACAATGCACAGTCAATATGTCTAGATCTCTAAATGGAGAATGTAGACAATGGATAATAAAGTCATGTCCATTTAAAAAAAAAAAGTAAAATATATCAACAAAATAATGTTTGACAGTATATACTGCATTTACATGTATTGTCACAAACCAAAACAGAAAAAAAAAAATCTAGGACTGAAAAATCCAAATTGCACAAAAATCTTTATGGATCATGTTTAAGATTATTATTAGTTTTCTTTAGCTTAATTGTATAATTTACAAAATATTTTCATTATTTAACAATCACTAGTAGCACAAAAACACACTAGAATCATTATACTATAATTACTATTAAAAAATGCTTACAAAAAAAGTTTAATACAGCATATACTGTATTATTAAAAAAAACTGTGTTCTTTCAGAATTTCAGAAATGAACTTAGGCCTATTAAACCGTTACCATATGAACTTGAAACTGCTGAGATATAAATGCATTGCTTGATGAAAAAAAAAAAAGCAGAAAGGTTATTCCGTTTTACCAGGCATTCCAGAAGTCTTGCTGGCCTTGAAATTATGATGAGAATCTTCTTCACGAGTTTGGCAATAACAGTTACTTCCTCACTCTCCGAGCGTTCGTAGGCCTGAGAGGAAGAGAGCTCAGCCAATTAAAAAAATAAATAAATACGCAAGAAAAACAACTTGAGTTTTTGCACAAAGTTTATGGTGTTTACCTGAGGCATAAATACTTCTAAAATGGTACAAGTTTGTAGACGTGACTGACCCAAATTGAAGCGAGGACAGAGACTGCATCTTAGCATAAGCTCTTTAAAAAAAGTCCCTCTGGCTTTCAATGACATTTTAAACAAGCGAGCAGTTTAATTGAAGATCTAGATGAAATCAGGTTTCATTTATCTGTGAATCTGCCACACAGATATAAATATTTGCCTTTGCATTGCAAGAATTGCCATTTGTTTGTTCGGTTTATCTGACACTAACAAACTCAAACATCACTGAAAAAATTAAAGCAACTCAAATTTTAAACAAATCCGAGGCTGTGATTGTTATTCTTCAACTCACATACAGTGCAAAGAAATGTGCCTCTAAATTACTGTGCCACGACCCGTTTCTTCATTCTTAATTTGATTAGCCTCTTTCCTCTATTCTCTATTCATGACTTAAAAAGCATGAAGCAAAAGCTCCTTGGGGAGACACGACAGGCTCTGACTTGCCCTAATTACCCATCCTTGTCCTCCGCAGCCTCAACATATCTGCCTGAATAGACAAGACTCTGCAGATGACTGCACTGCACGATGCCACTGTACTTTTCAGCTTCTTTCCAGCGAAATCTCATATGACAGTAGCAGATTGGAAGGAGAAAGGAAAGCTGCCGGTTAATAGAAAACTAGCACACAGAGGCCAATCCCCCCAGAATTCGAGTTGCAAGCCCATCTGTCTCCCAAAATAAACCATCAGAGTATAGAGTAGAGCATTTCCTGAATCCAATATATCCGAATATCTCTACGATGAGCATTCACTGTCCTCATAGAACCTGCCTGTTCCAGATTGGCTGTTTGGAGAAATAAACTGACACTTAGAGTAAATGGCAGTTTTGGTGAGGCAATAATAGTCATTTGGTCCTGTGTAAACAGGAGAGCCGGAGTAAACAAAACTTCATGTGTGTTTAAATGCAGCAGAAAGAATGAGTCGAGCTAATTATGAACCTACTATATGAGGCGCATATGAAAAACAATAAACATAAACCTCTGAAAGCCAGAAAACTGTGCTTAGGTCAATTTTGACATCTGTGAACGAACTGGTATTATTTATGGTATATACATAAATGTATGAATATACTTTATTCAATTTAGAGAGGGAACATTTACACGGCAACATTTCACTCCGTTTTGGAAATCACTTTGAATCGCAATATGATCATGTAAAAGCCACGTTACACAAAGTAAAAAGAAGATGGTGTCTAGAATTTTTAAATTCTGATGTCATTTATGCCAAAGAGTGACAGACTCTCGTCGTTGTGGCATATAAAACCTAAAAGCTAAAACCTTGTTTGACAATGTGGAAAAGGTGTCTACCTCATGTAGTAAATTGTCTAGTTTTTCCTGAAGTTCCACAAAGTAGCAGGAAGTGATGAGAGCCTTTCTAGACTTCTCCAGACAATCTCGAACAAGTTCCACCAGCTGGTGTTGAATGAAGCCCAGCACTCCATCAGCCAAAGCAGGTGCTCTCTCTGGAGAATAGTCGGCAATCACGGCCAGCAACCGCCCCTCCATCTGAGCTGTGGCCTAAATGTATGACAAAACATTGTGAGACTGCGCAGGTGACCATTGTGACTCATTTACAGTGTCAAAATTCCTAGTCATCATTTTAACCAAGAAAACAACAATATAACATGCTGTGCTGCTCATGTCCCAGCTGAAGACAACATCTCTCTAGCTTCAAGCTCCATTACCTTTGGAAATCGTTCTTTGTAGACATGATTCATCATCACAATCTCATTATCAAAAGACCCACATGTCCGCCCAGGGCTACAAAACAAGAACACGGTTTAGTTAAATCCTGCTGCTCAATCTTTATAGTTCTTTACAATAAACTTTGGTCAAGATGCTTTACTAATAAACCCGAGCTTATAAACATCTGCAAATCTGAAATCTTGTTAAAAGAAATAACTTGACGTTGAGCTTTTGCTCAGTAATGCAACACTGCATAGTGAAAGATAAATGTGAACAGACATATCAAAATTGATCAATTAAAAATATTTCTTTAGAATTCCCTCTCATTCAATTTTTAAACAAAAAGCAGACACCTAAGACTCCGTGAACGAGGGCGGAAATGTGATCGAGTTTGCCCATCGTCATCGGCCACACTCTCCGAGCTCCTGAAATGCGTGAAGAGTCTATGGAGAACATCAGGAGTAGGATGTGATGGGAGCTGGTGCAGGAGCTCCTGGGAAGACGAGGAAGACTAGAAGAGGAAGAACATTGAAATAATTAGTAGACTGCTGATGCATCAAAGTAACAAAAATTATTTTGGCATGCAAGCGTATTCATTATATAGATCCAGAACCGTAATTGTATAACATTATATATATATATATATATATATTATGAGACCCTATCAGCAAGAAGCCCCCTTTCGCAAAAACTGAGCGGGTGGAAACACTAAAGGGTTGGGAAGAGACTTGTGGTAGAGAAGATGGTAATTTCAGAACTAAACTCAAATCACAGGGATGGAAAGAGAATAAAAGAGCACATGACATGTCGCCATGCTTGAAGGAAACCAGAGAAGCCTTTGAATAAGTCTTCACTGACACTGGCTGAATGGGGCATTGTTTAACAAGGCTGACCTCATTGCAAGGCATGAACAGTCATATAAAGTTTCAAAACAATTGTGGTGATTCCTGGTTTTCCGAAATGGAAACTGGCTCTGTATGTTTTTAAACATCCACCAATCTTTAATCAATAATGAAATCAAGCATTACATACATAACAAACAAGTAATACAATTTAAAAACACAACTAATGTTAAAAATTAATGAAGAAATTAGGAAAAACTCACTGAAACGGCAGAACTGGATGGATTTGTTCCATAACCAGATGACACAGAGGCCACAGACCACCGGCGTGTGTCCGTTCTAAAAAAAAAAAAAAAGTCACCAATTCATGAANCAGATTACAGAGCGCACAATTTTTTAACTTTTTTTAGGATTTTAAGTGCGCCTTAAAGTCAGAAAAGTACGGTATATGGTAAATATATGGTATAGTTACAATGCTGTGTGGTTTAACAGATAACACTTCGAAGCACAAATGATAGCAATTAATTTCAAAAACAGGAAGGTCCATTAATTGAAACAGCATGAGCAAGTGTGAATTAAAAGTGGACGTGGATGCAGCACAAATTCACAGCACCTTGAATAAATAAAGGTATGTGCTGATTTTACAATCATTGCCATAACAAATGCCATGTGTTGCTTTGAGGGAAGCTGTGTCAAATGGTGAATTGTACTTTCTGCTTTCCTAATGGTGTTATGGCAAGAAACGCACCAACGCTGTGTGAAAAAGCAAACTTTGCTGTGTTCTTACCTCCGAATGAATGGGAAATTGACTGAAGGGCTCGTGGAGACATTTCTGGGACTCTCCAGGGGGCTGCTTCCTGTAAGTCCAACAAACATGCATTCGGTTAAGGTATTACTGGATGACAAAGAGATTCTGTATTGACTTGGACTCTTTAATCAGGCTTTGCTGACATAGTGGATAGCTGGAATTGGCAGCGGCAAACTGTGGGCACAGCAATGCAATTCTGCATTTATCATCAAACACGGTTTAAATCAAACTTCTTTCATTAAGTCTTGATTAAAAAAACAAGCATAATTATAATTACCTGATGCCAGAGGAAGGGGCGAGAGCGGCCTTGACAGAGTTGGTGATGGAGCTAGACTTTTCCTCTTGTTCCGATTACTGCAGAGAAAAAACTCTTAATTAAGAAAAAAAAAAAAAAAACATCTCTCCTAACAATAATTCACACAAGATGGATAATATTTTACAAGTATTAAACCCCAAAAATTATGTTGCACAAGAAGCAGGTTAATTGAAACCTTGAAAAGACCATAATCGGGACAGTAAAACAGATTATGAGATGACCTGTACAGCATTCCAAATTACCTTTTTTGTTAGAACCAAAAACAAAAGATATGCGAGTTTTAAGCAATCAATCTTGGTTGAAGCGTGTATTTTTTGCTGTTACACCAATGCCATAAAAGGTCTGGTCATGTGATTCCAACATGGCAGCTTCATAGGAAGCGACCCCCCACCGTACATGTCATGTAGAAATGCTTTTATATAGGCTTAATCTGTATAGACTTATAGAGCATTCCCTTCGCGTTACTGTAATTAGCTGCATTGATACAGATCAGTGGGTACATGCAATCGGTTTACATCTTATTACATAAATATTCTTACTAATTATTTTGAGACGAATATATTTCGCAATCCAAACCGGATACACAGATGGTGGTATTGAATAAATACAGACAATAGTAGCGAATATTACCCGCTACCGCCAAGCGGACAATGAGCAGCACGCGCCGAGCTACTCGCGAGCCACGTTTACTCGCGGAGAAAAACGCGATGTATAGAAAGTCTGTGTACATTTCCCACAAAGTGACAGGGGGAAACAGTTCTACTGAGTTATTTCAAAGTTTCACGCGTGTTGATAATGAGCTCGCGTGCTTCTGCGTTATCAGGCACATTTCACAAACTTGATCATCTGTGTTTTTACGCGGTGAAACATCGACGGATATCGCAATGAAATGCAGATTTGGTATTGTTACCTTTTCGGTCGTTTGACCAAGCCCCCAGAAACAAACTGACTTTTGTAACTCGGACACACCGTCCAGTAATTCCGATCGGACATGTTGCCGTCTTTTTCGTCGTTATCGCCACAGCTCTCGAATCATCGCCGAAAAAGCAACGCTACATTGCGACACAGATTCCGCCGAGCCTTCGTGTCATTTCCACACGGACTCCATTGCACGCAGAGCGGCGGAACAGGCAGAAAGCGCCTCAAGTAATCGGGGCTGATGCCATCACCGCGCTATTTCCTTACAAGTGACACATCTCCGCATCGGATTGGAAAATGCCATCGTCTTCCAGCCTCGTCGCGGCGCCTTGACTCGTCCAATCGGACGGCACTTGCGGGTTTAAAAATATTCCAACACTATCCGCCACAAGTTTATGTCAACAATAAAAGCTGTTGTGCGTTGCGCAGGAAGTTGTCATGGTCTGTAAGTGAAAGAAGGGTCATCGTGCGTGCGAACGTCACCGTGCCAGGCAAAAGGACACGCCTCCTATAGAACTGCATGCGGCGGCGTGCACCGTTTCGATTAGCTCCAATGCTCGTTGCATTCTGCTGATTTAACGTGCTAATGTTTCGTCTAGTTTCGTTAAGTAAAGCAATATAAAACGAAACATTTTATATATTTGTATATGAACTGTATGATCTTTATCTATAAAATGTTGATGACACGTGAAAAAGAATTAAGCCTCAATGACGTGAAAATAAACAGAAACTTACATATTTCCTCTGCGTGGAAGACTCAGCTCCTTCTGAAATAAAGAAAGAAATAGTGTATTTGTAATCCCCTTGGACAATTAATAAATCAATTTTAGGCACCATGTTTAGGGTTTGGGTTATCATGAATCAATTTCAAAAATGAGGCTTTTATCTCACCTAGTGAGATTAACAATTATTTTAGCCCAACCCTAATCCAGAAAGATTTTTCTAATCACACTCAAAACCAAATCCCAACCCTATAAATTACATAACCATTGGAAATGGGGACTTGTTAAACAGAAATAAAACAAAAATAATGTAGATTTGCGATGCTTAATTTAATCTAATAAACGCAATAAGACATATGACAAAATAACGTGCAAAATGTTCACTGCTCTGTAAAACCAGTAGTGAAAAAGTATGCACTGTTTCTTTTCTTGGCTGTAGAATGGTTGGCAGTAAGCTCAAGGCCACTGAGTTTGGATGGACATCTGAATGACTAATCAGGTTGTATGAGGCCAAACAAATGCTTCATTAGAAGCTGCATTTAAATGTAAAATCCTAAAATGCAAACAAAGCATACACACATCTTCTCTGGAATAGTCTAATTGCCTAATGGGGTCCCATACATGTCATAATCAAGCCTTTGTAATAAAGGACTCTGTGTGTGTGTGTGTGTGTGTGTGTGTGTGTGTGTGTGTGTGTGTGTNAAGTATCAAAACACAATATGTAATCACAAACATTTTTGGACATTAATCAATGGAATACTGTTTTACATTAGTTTTTACAAGTAATTTCTTTAGTGGCAATCAAAAAGCATGACAATAACATTACATGTAAAAGGCTTGCATGGCGACACTGTAGCATGGTGGTTAGTCCTGTCACCTCACAATAAGAAGGAAGCATTTTCATGCTCAAATTTCCCGCTGCAATGCAAAAGCATGCATCCAGGAGAACTGGAGTCTGGAAAACGGTTCATATACGCTGGGGTCAGGGTGGAAGATACTCAGGATAGAACGAGGTGGAAAGGGATGATTCGCTGTGGCGACCCCTGATAAGGGAAAAGCCGAAAGAGAAGTAGTAGTAGATAGGCAATGACTTGTGTGTGTGTATGTTCTGCTCTGTGATTGGATGGCTACCAATCCAGGGTGTGTGTCCTGCCCTCAAGGCCAGAGTTTCTGGGGTTGGCTCCAGCTCATCATGACCCAGAAATGAATGGATGGATAGATGGATACAACCACTGTAAATAAAACGTTAACATGAACCTATTTAGAAGGGTCGCATAATATTTATTCTGAATAAAAAACAAACCCAGTTTACAAGCCCAACTCATTAAAGACACAGAAAATAACAACACCAGACATAACTGTGCTCAACATTTATTTATTTATTTATTTAAAGAGCAAGTATCTCTCTATCTCTTTGTCTGTTCGTCTGTCTGTCTGTCTGTCTGTATAGACACCCCTTTTTTAAATGTTTATATTTTAATGTTTTATTTACTGAATAAGAGCTATTATTCTGTAAACTATTGTTTTAAATGCAAACATTAGTAGGAATAATGGATGGATGGATGGATGATGGATGGATGGATGGATAGATAGATAGATTTTAAAATACAACTTCTCAAACTTCCCATTCCCGTTGCATCAAAATTTACGTTCATATGAAAATGCACGGTGAAAAACAAAAAAGCAAATAAATGAAGAAAGAAAGACTCGTCTAGTATACATAAACATCGAAATTTAACCATGCCTTCATCTCCATGGAAACTGCTGATGAAACGTGTTGACTTCAAAACCGCGTTGTATTAATGCCGCCCTATAAACACTGCAATGAGTAAAGACCATTGTTTGTTTACTATCTCTCGATTGCCATTAAAGAAGAGGCTATAAATACCGTATCAACAGTTTGCAGCACGATACGACTCTACCGCTCAGGATGTTTGCGAATCGAAATGTGACACAAACGAAAAAAAAACATCGATTATGCCATTTCAATATAACGGTTTTCTTTTTAAATCTTCAGAATGAGAAGTGATAATTGCAACGCATCAGCACACTTACCTGAAGACCACGCCGCCTTAATATGTTTGGTTCGTCCATTATGCTGACAGATTGTTTTATAATATTCCTACGTTCAAATCAACTCATTTTGAAATGCACACTGACAGCCACTGGGCGAGATTCGCAGCTCTTTTTTCTTGGTCACGAAATTCATCCCTGAAACAGCGGCTGCTGTGTTCTGTCATCTGACTGGATGAAGAGACTGCCGCCAGCAGCCAATCAAAGCACAGATTACGGCAATTGCAGGGGGAACGAATTGAATTGGGTTGCTGTGCTGTGCTGAGTTCCCTTTCGAATCTGCAGATTAGTATCAGAAATACTGAACCCCATTGAATCAGCAGACAACACAGTCGCACACTGAATGAGCTGGATTGGTGTATCTCTCACAATCACTAGGGACCATGTTGAAATTGTTCAAGGGAACGCACACTAACCCGGATGTTTATGGACACCCAGTTGTAGAACCTGCAGGACCAGGACTCAAACAGGTCCAACTCCCTATACCGCCGAACATTTTTGATGGATGAACATCTGAAGGTGACAGAACATAAAGTGTGTTGAAATGGTGATACTGGGTCCTGCTAAGTGCATGGTCATTGTCATACTGTTGCGGGCAGGCTGTGCATGTGCTGGGCAGGTAGAAGGACTTTGTAACTTTACTTGAGTATTTCTGTAATCTTTGTACCTGTACTGAGTATCAAAAATATAAGCAACTTTTACTCTGATTGAGTACACGTACTCTTTACTACGATTGAATGGACACCGTGATTGGACCTGTTACATTTAGATGTGCAACAAGTCCTGTGTTCTACCGTGATTAATTTCTTGGGCAGGCAATATCACCATCTGCAGGGTGCTGAAGGTACTGGATGATATTTATGAGCTAAATCACCTGATGATGTATTAGGGGTTTACTTTTTTGCACATTTGAGTTTGACTGAGACTGAAATTTTGTTCTTTTTTTGTCTATTTGGTTCTGCCATTTTGAAACAATGAGGTGTTAAATTTCATTTATATTTTAGGAAATAAAACTCATTATTAAAGAGTTTCTTGTTTTTCACATTTCTTGTGTTTTATTCCTTTGTGGTTTTTTGCTTGAATCTGACTTTAGTCACTTTTTTTTTCCTTTCAAAATTTTTTTTTTTAAACATTTAGAATTGTTTTTTTTTTTGTACAAGTTTTTGCTTGTTTGGGCGGCATGGTGGCGCAGTGGTTAGCGCTGCTGCCTCACAGCAAGATGGTTCCGTTTGACACTTGAGGTGTGAGTTCAAGGCCGGCCAGGGCTATTCTGTGTGGAGTTTGCATGTTCTCCCCGTGCTTGCGTGGGTTTCCTCCGGGTTCTCCGGTTTCCTCCCACAGTCAAAAAAAAAACATGCGTTTCAGGCGAATTGGAATTGGAAAATTGACCACATAGGTATGAGTGAGTGTGTGAATGTGTTTGTCTGTGTGTCCCGCTCTGCGAATGGTTGGCCACCAATCCAGAGTGTGTTGGCCACCTTCATCGACCCTGTAAAGGATGAAGCGGTAGAAGATGACTGACTGAGTTTTTGCTTGTTTATTTGAACATAAAGAGATTTCCCTGAGTTGTGTCCTTTTTTTGTGGGCCTGGGTTCACAACGAGGCGCTGTCACTTCACAAGAAGAACCTTTTGGAGTTTCAAGGTGTGAGTTATAGAGTCAGTCAGGAGCTGTTCTGTGTGGAGTTTTCATGCCCCCCTCGCTTCCGGGGTTTCCTCCGGGTTTCCTCCCACAATCCAAAAACATGCTTTTCAAGTGATTTGGCATTGAAGAAATTGACCAAAGGAATGGGTGTGTGAATGTGTTTCCGCGACTGGTTGTTTACCTATCCAGGATGTGTATCCAGCTTCAGGCCTAGAGATGCTGAGATAAGTGCCAGCTCCATGTGACCCTGAAATGGAGAAGCGGTACAAAATGGATGGATCGAAGAGTAGAGTCCAACAGTTGATCGAAACAGCGCTTTTGTTTCACATGCGACAAAAAAGAGTGAAGATTTGCATGCTTTTCCTCTTTGCCGGTAAGAGGAAAGTAAAAAAGTCTGTAGGAAAGAAAAAAAGTGAGGTGTCAATATGGCCATTAAAGACAGTTTCAAAATGTGCTCAGCATTTAACCATCCAGTTATCCAAGTTACACACACAAACCCGGAACAGTGGGCAGTCCTTACCTGTGGAACAGTTGTGGAACTTACCGGACCAGGATTTGAACTGGAATTGCAATTCCTGTATGGCAGGTCCAACCTTCTACTTTTAGGCCACAACTGTCCCTATTCACACTGGGTAATAGCCCATAGTCTGAACTCCAATGAACAATAGGGGAAAAACCTACTATTATTTCTGTAATTCCACATAGTGACTTTCGTTGGTCTTGAACTAAAAAAAGCACTATATAAAATAACTAGAACTTGAACACTGTATGATAAGATTGTTACGCAGACTGCATGCAAAGGTTCTTTCAGCATGTTTTGGGAACCGATGGTTTTGGTGTCTGACCGGTGCTTCCCCTAAAAGCTTACATGGACAAGCAACTGCCACTTGCCAATTTCAGACAACTGACAACCGTTTGTTTGTTTTGCGGGAGATAAGAAAAGTTGCTGGTTATCTCAGCAATGGTTGTCTCATTGGATAGTGGAAGTAATACTTTTGGAGTGTGTCCTCCGGGTGCTGGAGTGCTCTGGTAGCCGCATGGTGTCCTCATGAGCCTGAGCATCAAAGATGTCAGCGTGCAGTCCTCTCCAATCACGTTTGCCAGATTTTGCACCTTGGAAATTATTTAGCTCTGTATGTTTTTATTTGTGCAAATGGGAGGCAAACTGGTACACCAGAGGGCGAACCTGGCTTATTTCATTTAAGTAAATCGAGTCAATATGGCAACTAGGAACCATATTGAAGTTGCACAGTGAACACACAGAAACCCGGAGCAGTGGGCAGCTTTAAACTGTAATGCCCAGAGAGCAAGTGGGTTTCAGTGTCTTGCCCAAGGACACTCAGTTGTGAATTTCACCATCGGGAGCTATTTATGAACTTAGCTTACGTCTTTCACCCATTTTTCTTGAGAGAAGCGAACATGTCATCTGTCGCGTGAAAAAACAATCTGTGGTCAAGAAATGATTCCATATGTAATCATCCATTTCCATTCATATCGATTTTGCAGTTAATGCCATGATCCTTATTTTTCCTTATTTGTTAATTCTAGTCTTCACCAGATAGACGTCATCGGTTTTGCTAGTCAGATGATGTGTCTTAGCTGTTTTCAAATGATTTTTTACAAGGGTTTTACTCAACTACTTAACTCAACTAAGCTAAACAAATGTGTTTTACTCTAGTAAAAAATAATACGTGATTTTAAAAGTATATGTATATAAATATATATAAATTAATTTAAAAATGTATTGTTTCTAATGAAGTAGCATGGCATTAAATCAAAACATCAATATTACGTTATAAAGTTACCAAGTTTTCTCTCTTTGTGGTTAATGTGCGGATTGATTATTGTTTGTCACAAAGTGACACCACAAAGCTTTTATGTAACAATGGAACATTGATTAAACCAGCATCAGTTCGACACAAGTACCTCTTTGTTTCTTTTTGTTCTCTGCATTTATTCTAACGGTCGCAGAATTTCTGGTGGATCGATTTTTATAAACTAATACATTGATATTATATATAAATATAAACTTTGGTCCTTGATATATATACATAAAATCCAGCTTTTATTGTATAATGGGGTTTTTTTTGTTCTCTTATTTCACAGGATGCACAGTGATCTTGTCACAGAGATGAAGTTCTGCAGAATTACTCAACACACTCATTCAGAATCACAGTAATGTGCTTATTCTGTTCTTTCAATGAATTCCTATTATAAAAGTATTTATTTTCATGTAATTTTCATTAATTATATTCATTTTCTATAACAAAAAGTTCCAGAAGTCAGACTTTGTGTGCAATAAATTAGCTGACCTTATTTATACTTAATCAAGATTTTAAAGTTATGTGGTTTGTTTTTTCATTTATGTGTAACTTTAACCAGTGTATTTTCAAGGTTGGGTAAGAGTTAAACCAAATGAACCACAAGAGGGAGCCCATCTGCCAACTTT
>SOMO01000039.1:2708340-2720937 GCA_028128575.1 Paedocypris carbunculus | reverse complement strand
GGTAAACATGATCAGGAATTTCTTACTTGATTTTATTTCTGTCATTTGCAGTTACAGTTACAAAAGACCCAGTACTTACAGCTTGGTCAGAACCGAGGTCAGTACTACGGAGGTTCTTTGCCAAATGTCAATCAGATTGGAAATGCTACCATTGAACTTCCCTTTCAAGTGAGTAGTGTTATGATGGATTTATCCAATTCAGATTTACAAATGAAATGGGTGGATTTTTTGGGAATATTTGTATTCAAATCCAGGCACTTTTTCAGAATTCTGGATTGGACACCAGTAGAACAACTCGCCACCATGGTCTGGTGGACAGGGTTTATCGGGACAGGAATCGCATCACATCACCACATCGCAGACCTCTCTCAGTAGACAAACATGGTCGGCAAATATCCTTTCATTAGTTGCACTTAAAAAAAAAAACTGTAATTGCTTGTGTGTGGAACAAACAACTCAACTGACACTGGCATCCTTAATGAGTCTTACATTGATAGTTGTCCATATGCCTCTGTGTATTTGTCTCCACCATCTGACACCAGCTGGAGAAGGTGAGAGTGTTTCTTGCACTGAAGATTAAACGTATAACATATGGTCCAGAATAGCAGGCCAACAGTAATTGAAAAGAGAAATTTAGAAAATCACTTCATGGAATGTATTTACACATTTTCAATACATACTTTTGTATTGATTTTGCTCACTATTTGAGGTAGAAGTAGTGTTAAAGCTAGAATGACACATTTTTAGTTTTTTGGCGTTACCTCATGCAAGAATATGACCTTTTTTTTTTTTATTAAATCAAGGACCAACTCCGACTCCGCTCTGCACCAGAGCACGTTGAACCCAAATCCCCAGGATGCATTTACAGGAAGCTCTCAAGACTTGCAAACAAAACAAGGTTGACATTTTTTTTTAATGTTTTATGAATAAAAATAAACAATGTATGTACTTATATACAGTTGATTCATTACACCTAGTAGATGGGCCAGATTTTAGGGACCTACAGTAATCTTAAATAACTGAAACAACCCTATATAGGCCTAACATTGTTTGTGTGATAAAAATTTGGCTAAACTGAACCAAAGGATGTGAGAGAGAATATGAAAAAGAAGCCACAAGTTGGACTGTTAAATCTGTGGTGGAGGTGAATATACGTACATTAGTCAGTGAAATGTGTGTCTCGTTCCCCCTGCTGATTGAAAGTGAAAATGATGAGGGAGATGTGAAATATGTGAACTTTCGCTGGTGTAAAGCAGTGCGGGACATTTACGACCCTGCAATTGTTCAGTTGTGTTTCTGCTCGAATTGCAGAAAAGATATGTAACTTCTGATATAGAGATGATAAGAGAGGAGCTAATCCCATTTGGGTGTTTAAATGTACTGAAAAGAGTTTTTAATTGTAAACAGTTTTTAACAGGTAACTAACTAGTATCCAAATTAAAAATTTGAAGTTAC
This sequence comes from Paedocypris carbunculus, assembly GCA_028128575.1. Lineage (NCBI taxonomy): Eukaryota > Metazoa > Chordata > Actinopteri > Cypriniformes > Paedocypris > Paedocypris carbunculus. The sequence continues at coordinate 2,719,482 of SOMO01000039.1, read as the reverse complement.
ATTTGGATACTTTTCTACCATCTGAATGAGAACCTCCCAGAACACCTTTACAGCAATCTAACCTTGAGTTCATCAAAGCATGGATGAGACCTCATGCATCTGGCATGGAGAGAGCATGCCGTAATTTAGTAATATTTCATGGTGAAGCAATGCACTCTGCCAACCTTATAGTCTTGGTTTTGAAAATAGATTATAATCGACCAAGACACCTAAATTATTTAATGTTGACAATGATGAAAGTTTGGTTGTACTGGGTCAGGCAATTGTTTGTCAGTGGAATGGAACTCGCTCTCACTAGAATTACAGTCTAGTATGGATGAACCAGACACACAATACCTTTAGGAAAAATTCCAAATTTTTCACTGATTTATCTCCCAACATAGATATGTTGAACACATGAATATGTTCAAGAAAAAGCGCTACTTAAAGAATGATCAAAACATCCCATTTTAATCCCATACAAATTAACAGACATACTTTTGAAACCTATGGATTAGGAATGGGATGTCACCTAAATAGATGAGCTGACGAGCAAATACTTTGGCAATACACGTATACATGTATACGTGTATATATTACACACAGACATTCAGAATATGCATTTGTTATTCAGTATATGTATATATTGTATACTGTATAAAGAATAATCAAAGTAAAGATAATAGCATTTATTGTGTAATATTCTCAAGTGTTATAAAATGTATGTTTGGTGAGCTTTTCTCTTTTCTTGTGTTCTCTCTATGTACTAGTTCTTCTTCTCACTATGCCAGGATCAGGAGAACCTGACAGTGACATGGATAAAGATGGCCAAAAGCAGTTGTGGGACAACAAAAAGGTATTTTCTATCCTAACAGGGATTTTTGTGTGATGTTATTGATTATCTGTTTGACATTACAGAATGCTCAAAGGCCCAAATCAGACAAAATACCTGGGATCAAGTAGGTGCAATTTACATTTGACTTAAAAACATCACGTGAAAAAATAATCTCGCAGCAATTATCTGCTAGAAGTTGCATTTGGTGATTGCAAGCGCACCGTGATTGTTTTATTATGTGTCATGACAACTAGTTGTACTGTCAGTTTGCTTCTAATATCCTTAATGCTATTTTTCCAGCATATTTCCTTCTCCAGACCAGGAAATGACTGCCTCTCTAATCCCGGCGGCTCATAACACGGGCGGCTCTCTGCCAGATCTCACCAACATCCAGATCCCCCCTCCTCTTCCCACACCTCTGGACCCAGATGACTCGTCCTGCACACTAAGTGCCTCCAATAGCACTGGAAACCTTACCAGCGCTCACATGGGCCTCACTTCAGCCTCCCAAGGTGGTTAGTCTCTGGCCAAAGGGATTACTTTGTACTAACATGTAACAATTTATTGTTTGCTAGAACTTGTTATGGACACGGTCTAGTTAGTTAGCTGGACGTTATATTTTTAGAATAGGTTTTCAAAGCTTTGATGGCACAATGATGAAGGTTGGGTTGAACCAATTCAACAAGCAACCTACAAATCAGGCTTAGTATCTTTTTCAATAGGTTTTCTATCTGACTACGTTAATATAATACGAAACCCGACCCCGAATCAGGTCGTTTACGAGACATTTAGCACCGGCTTCTCCAGAAACTTGGTGCGTTTCAATGGGAGCTGTACTATTCCAGCTTTAGTAAACATTATTCCTTGTTACAAACTGTCTCAAAGCTGCTCTTAAAAACATAAACAACAATCACTCAGGAAAGTAGTTATCGTATTTTTTGAACTATTCATTAATGAATGTCTATTTTCAAATCTTTTTCACATTAAAGTTTTCTCATTATTGTTTTGTGACTATTAAACACATTGTGAAACAAGTTTTAGGATTTTTACATGTGCCTCTAGAGTCTGAAAAATATTTTAGAAATGAACGACTATGACCAGTAAGCAAATCATTAGGCAACAATGGCTAGGAAAGCAAAAACACGTTTTTTTTTAATGAAAGGGAAAAAAATTAATCTGCCTCTTCCCCTTCAACTTTAATATATGTGATGCAGTACATCTCACCCCATAAACACCACTGTTTTAGCTCTTTTCTGAGTGAAACAAGTGACAGGTTTTCCACAAAATTTTAAATGACAAATTAAATAGCGAGACTTTTATTCTGGCCAGGCGTGACATCATCCCAGGCTACGGTGACGGTTAGTGCCCAGCGTCGGCATGAGAATGTGGTTCCCCTGATCCTGAACACAGACACCCAGCAGCACCCAGGCCTTCAACTGTCGCCCACCCTCTCCCCCCCGCTGTCTCTAGCACAGGTACCACTGAACTCGTCTCTTGTCCAGATTGACAATTACTTGAATGATTCAACTATCTGGATCTGTGTTCATGACAGACAATAGACGCCATTACTCTGGAACAGCAGCTGGCTCAGTACGCTTTCTTCACCCAGCCATCCACACAGACACAGGTAGTCAGTGGACTTCCTCAGCTCCAGCAGACCACCCAACTGCCCCCTGTCTCAGGCAGCCAGACGCAAACCTCCGTGGGAATTGACATCAATACAGTAAGTTTGCATCTGAACTGCGTAGACGTGCTTTTGGCACATGACTTGGTTTATATTGGAAGTTGCAATTGACGGTATGTATTGACCAAAAATAATTCATTTTAATTTTGCCATTTTAAAACAGTGTATGGATTGGATACAAGGTTGCTAGTAGATTCATGTGGTTTATAATTTACAATGTGTACTTTATATTTCTACTGTTTCAGTGTGGGATGTTTTATCTTGTAATTTGCGTTTTCACAAGGGCATTAAGTCAAGCAGCATATATATATTTTTTTTGCTCTACATGATAGTGACAGATGACGTGCTGAAAGACAAATAAACGGCATAATGAAATATATAACTTTTTTCCTGACAATTTCCTAAGTCCATTACATTTAGGTTGACCATCACAAAGGTATTAGTTTAGAGCAAACTCAAACTTCCTTTATATTTCACAAGCATTTTCTTTAGCTGCTTAAGAAATAGGCACCTAAAGAAAAAAGCTTTTTTTTCCCTCCAAACTTAGCAATATACCAGTCAGACAAATGAGATTATAGTCTAGGTGAATTGAGAGACAGCAGCCTTTAATCCTACGTCAGAGGTCCCCTACAGGGGCTCTGTTGGTCTAACCTGGTGTTGTCCCACATAGGCTGCTTCCCTCCAGCAGTACCGCTGTAGGGTGGGGTCTTCAGCCAATCAGTCTCCGACCTCTCCAGTCTCCAATCAAGGCTTCTCTCCGGGGGGCTCGCCTCAAGTAAGGGCGAACACAGCGGCCGCTGCTTCCTCCCTGTAGTTTGTTTTGTTTGGAGCCGATCTGGAGCCTGTCCTTTTAGCTGCTCTGTGTGTCCTAGTCCAGTCGTGTCTCCCAGTCTCTCTGATCCCGACTGCTTTGCTGTGTGTCTGAGCACCACTTCGGTCTTCCTGTGAATCATGCTGAGTGGCGATTTTTGCTAGTTGTAATGTACAGTGTGCCTGTTTCAAAGTGCCATTCCCGTTATTTGTTGTTCACGTGCGTGCACATTGTCCGGACTTCAATGTTGATGTCAATGTTTTAAGTGTAGCATCAAATATTAAAAACAGAATATGAAGTTTGATAAATGCACAGCGGACGACTGAAGAAAATTAGCATAATTGTTTTTATTGGCCAATCAAATTACTGTATATGTTTTCAGTCAGAATAAGTGCTGTTTGCGTTATTCTTGGCACTTCAAAGATCTCTCGAGCATGTTTTAGTTGTTTCTTAGTGCACTCACTGTGGCACGGTTTTAACAACCAACGGAGTTTTCAGTAGAAGCACATTTCTGTGTGAACACATTTTGCTTTTCAGCATGACAGTGTTACATTCACTCAACCCAGTCAAACGACTCCTTCCTGTTGTTATCTAAAAGTCACTGCAAATGTATCTGGTTCTGGATTCATATTCATGCTAAGAGATAGTTCTAATGAATTTTTTGTCTTGTAAATTACACACAAAGAATTTCTCTTTAAAGTGTTGATGCCATCGGATGATGTACGGTGAGACAGAGTATGGTGTAAAAAATGAAAGAATACATTGAATTTAAAAAATTGCTTCATGGTCAATAATTGCTTTATTTAATAATCATAATTTATTTCATCATTATTAATAATTAATAACTGCTTTGTTTAATTTTTCTGGACATTTCTATAACAAATGACTTATATACATACTGTAAATGTTGTCATCTTTAGCCTCTTAATGAATGGGTTTTTGCAATATGTTCTTGTTTCAGCACACCTCGATTCTCGGAAGCGTCTTAGCTGATGCTTTTTACGACCAGCAGCTGTCTCCTCGGCAAACTAGTGCTTTGTCACAGCAGGTAGGGCCCTATAGTTGATATAAATCATTCCTCTGCGTAGTTTCTGAGTCACAAATCACATGGACTGGCCATATTGTTGAAAATTGGAATTGTATAAACGTGAGAAATAAATCTCTTTATCTGCCCGAACTGGCCACTAGGTGGCAGTAGAGCATGGTTTAAGAATTTCTGTATATAATTGTAATGTACATGTTTGTTTTTATTATTAAGTTAGTACGCATGTTTTTTTCATCAAAACACTTAATTTTATCTCACCTATTATTTGTGAACAAAGGCATGGTGATAAATAGCTTATATTGCAATTTTTTGCATTTTAACATTGGGCGTCTTAAACATTCTTTTACATCAATTGCAATCCCAGGACCTTTAGTAGTTTAAAAGTCCAAAGTAATATATTAAAATTAATAAAAAATGTCATTTTCACCTGATCATAACTTCATTCTCCCAGAATAGATTCTTCCAAGTCTTCTTGCGTTTGTCATTGTAGTTGTTTCTTTTTCTAGCTGGAACAGTTCAACATGATTGAAAATCCCATCAGCTCCAACAGTCTGTACACAGAGGGCTCAACTCTGAACTATACTCAAGCTGCCATGCTCAATCTGACCGGCAGCCATGGGAACCTGCAGGACGCTCCACAGTTAGGATACAGCAGCCATGGGAACATCCCCAACATCATTCTCACAGGTATTCCATCTACCCTGTTTAGATATTGCAAAACATGAATTCTCTCCGCAGACCACGTAGCTTCAAAGATTGTTCTGCGCTCAGTGTTTTTGCCATGTTGTTGCTCATGGAGCTCCACAATCTGCAAAAAATATCTTGCTAATATTCAGATAAAAATGTGATGCATTGTTGCGGTTTAAAAAAAAAAGACTTTTAGATAAGGCTATAAAAAACACAATATATTGTATTGTTATTATGAGTCCGTGGGTTTTTACCTATATAAAGTAAAACTTAAAAAATATAAAAAATAAATTAGAAACAACCATTAAATAACATGCCAATAATAACCAAGTTTTTGTCTGCTTATGTGGTTAAGATTTTAAGAAAGCTTGGTTTGCTTTAACTTCATTAAATAAGGGGAAAAAGTGCAAGATGAAACTCAAAATGCAAAATTGGTCAAAAAGTTCTTTAAATTTGTCAAGTTTATAAGATTAAGATATTTTATTCTTTAAGACAATTATTTAAACTACACAGCTACATAAAGTTGTCCGGAAAAAATGGAAATTCAAGTTCAGTGTAATAATAATAAATTCAACAACTTGCCTGTATTTCATCATTAGACATTGTTCATGCGAAATCTTATTTTCTGTGAACTAGTTGCTGAAATGCAAAATATCTGCAGGTTAAAAATGTATTAATAATTCGCAGAATACTGTCAATCTTCACGAGCGTATTGACTACAGATACATGACTGGACAGTGCAGCAGTCATATTTGAATATTCATTTTAAGATAAAGATTTCAACTGTTAATTCCATGAATCTCTAACTTGGTTACCCTATTTGTGTTTACAATTGTTTGATTTAGTTTTTTTGTGGTTTGTTCTCTAACAGGCTGAATTTCTTTTTTTTTTTAGAGAAAATCTAATCAAATTTTTTGCGTATATTCTGAGCTTGTGTCAAACTCTCTTACCAGGTGACGTGAGCTTTGACGCAGACTCCCAATTTCCCTTGGATGAGCTGAAAATCGATCCCCTGACACTAGACGGCCTGCACATGCTCAATGATCCCGACATGGTCCTCGCTGACCCTGCCACAGAAGACGCTTTCCGGATGGACAGGCTGTAATGGTTAGGTACTTGAGGTTTATGTGCTCGTCTTTCAGATTATGGTGGAAGAGAAGCAGTGGTTTTAACATCAAGCCTGGGGGAATCCAACCCCTGTTTTCAAAAGCTTCAGGAAGCAATTCCTATCAGTGTGGAATTCTATCAGTGCTGCCTCGTCCTAAAAACCCTCCTTTCGAGCAAGCAGCGAATCACGTTTAAGACGACACTAACACCTCTGCAGTTGTGGTTTCTTTAGCTCTAATTGACTGAATGTGACAAGACTATCATCTGCTCTTCCATTTCATTTCCTGTAAAAGCCCCTCCTCTTCCTGCCCCACCCCCATTCCTTCCACCTAACCCTGTTGCGTGCCATTTTATTTTTGTAAAAATTGTTTATGCACTTTTATACATGCATATTTCACCAAAAAAAAGTTTTGTTTTCTTTCTTATCCGTAGAAGATTCATGCTCTTAAAAGTGGTTTTTAAAGCAGTGTTAACCCTCCCCGTTTCAAGGGCAGTTCTGTTGTTCTCACATGATTGTACCATCTCATCGATGTTTGTTTGGTTGAGGGTTTTTGACACAGTGATGCTGGTCAGCATACAGCTAAATATGTACGTCAAATCTGCTGTTTGTTCATTGCAAGCGCTAAAAGGTCAGCGACAAAACCATATTAGAGACCCAATGAGTGATATGTTGGTATGTGACACCAACATACACAATAAAATTACAGTATGGATTTTAAATTCCGTTAAAGGATGCTGCCGACTAGTTAGGAGTGCTTGGCTTTACACACACTGCATGGCTCATAAGCATAAATGTATCAGATCTAGTCACTGTGATAACCAGATTCTGCCTTACACTGAAGATGCAGTTTTTGTCCAATCCGTTTTGTGGTTTTTAATGGCGTCTCTGTTGCCGAAGGTGTTTGTTGAAGATTTTGGTACTGTAAAAAAATTGCACCTAAGTGTCGGATAAAAAAAATGTCGTTCTGGCTCACAGTTCACATTGGTCTTGCAAATGCCCAAAGGGGGAGGTTTACTACTCTTTTCAACCATATCACACTCATTTCCCTCTTACGTTTTTATACTCCAGTCACTTTTGTAAGCGTGAGGACTGTGTTTACAAGACCATTTACGAAGAACATTCAAGTAACCTTAAAAGTAGGGAGAGAGAGCTGAATAAGACGTTTTGTGTCTGTGTCAAATTTCTCTAGCTAAAAAGGGAATCAGCAGATTTGGATTAATATCTATGCAAAGCATAATCAAACTAGAGGACATAAATACTAAAGAAACGGCTCCGACACACAGCCTTTATCGTATCTGTTTGGGTTTGGGTCGGCGCAGCTGTTGTGTGGATTGCTTTGTCTATTGCGGAAAAAGGCTAAAAAAGAAAAGCAGCTGTGTAGAAAAATGGTTTAAATCCACTTTATTGGGGATTTTTCTCATAAGGGATGCGATTGCATCTTGTAAATTATATGTAACTTGTATTTAAAAACAAAAGCATGTCCTACATGTGCTATGTCATATGTTGAAAGTGTAAATTAATCTATGGGAGGGATGTGTCAGGTAATGGATTACTGTTATAATATTCCTTTAAGAGACTGCCTCATTGAGGGAACAGCATCGCTGAAACCAGAATGTATTTCATCGTTTTTTATTGTAGGACCAAACATGTTATTTATACTAGCATTATGTTTTATTATCGTGAATTTTGTGTACTTTTTTGTGTGTTTACTAATTGCCCTCTGTGTTGTTGTGGGCCTTTCCGGTTCATTTGTAAGAGGCTGCACTGTACAGTGGCAAACAGCTATTGAGCTCTTACTGTGTTTTTACACTAAATGTGGTGAGAGCGTGAAAACTCGCTTGGTTTATGCTATGACAGAATACTGGGGAACTACTTTCTGATTGGTCACCATACAAACTACATCTTGATTGGTCAGCATTTCAACTCCACATTCTTATGGGTTGCCATGTCAACACATTCTAATTGGTCACAATATCAATTCCAACTGGTTGCCATCTCAACACATTCTGACTTGTCACTGTACCAGCTTTACATTCTGATTGGTTACCGTGATGACATTCTGATCGCCATATCCACTCCACATCCTGGTTGGTTGCCAAATCAATACCACATTCGGATTGGTTCCCAAGTCAACTCTGCATCCAGATTGGCTGCTTGATCAGTACCATAAAGTGGAACTGAATCCTACTTTCCTTGATGGTCACGCTGGTAAAAATCCCTGCAAAAGTCTAATTTATAATGATGGTACATTTTATACGTCTCATCACGTTTGGTGCGAACGCATGGACTTTTTATTTTACATTTGCATGGCTGATCATTGAGAGTGTTTGTAATTTATAAGCTGTGCACTTTCATATCTTGAGTTTTGTTGTCATTATGTTCAGCATTTGTAAATATACTACAATGATATCACTTCCGACAATTACTTGGCACTTTAATATATTGACTCCGTTTATTTTTTTCCCCTCCCTCATTATTTCACACCCAAAAGAGTGACTGTTAAGTGCACTGGGTCTTATTTCCCCCTCTGTTTGGCCGACTTTGCCTTTTACTCGAAAACAAGTATTTTTGAAGAGGAAAAAAACTCTCTGGTGTCTAGTTATGATTTTATACTTGGTCAACTCCAAAAAAAAGGGAAAAGTAAAAAAAAGTTTTGATGTAGTATTAGAAACACATGTTTCCTGATATTACTCTTAAAAGACGCTTAGAAGAAGGTAGTTTTCTGCATCTCGCTCACCTTAGAACAATCTAGATTTTTTACAGCTTTCATCGGTGGATTGCAGTCCTCGTGTACTAAAACACGTTGGGAAATGTCTGGTCATAAAGGGAGAGCTTTCAGAAAAGAGAAGATCCTTCATTGTGATCATAACTTATTCCGTATCTAATGTATGCCGCCTTCATGTAGATCGCTATACAAGTACATTTCTATATTTTAAATACTATCACTTCGAATAGCAGAAGTGTGTAAAATGATATAATTGAACTTTATGTTTTTACATTTTTTCCAAGTGGTCCGGTGTTTCACATTTCCCTCAAACTCATGGTTTAAACACAAACTGTGTTTGTTATTGAGCTTGTTCGTTCTTCTAGCCAAATTCATAAAGAATCCCTGCTGCAGATGTAAATGGAGTTTATATACTTTATACACTGAACCTTGTTGTGAAATGATACGTCTTTGTTTTGTACTGTTTGAAGTAGGATCATTAGTTTCTGGCCAATTTTCTTTTACATTTTTCTTATATGTGTGAGTGTTTTAATTGTGTGCAATTGGATTTTGATGTTTAAGTGCTGTAGTGCGTCTCCACAATGCTCAAGGTCTGTTAGCAGCAACGTATTGTAGATCTGTGATTCATCTGCAATGGTTGTTTTATTCACTCATTTCACAAACTTCTAAATTGTACGTGTTGGCCAGATGTCTTTCATTCAGAAACATTCTCAAGTGTCCTCATGATGCAGAAACGTTCCTTGATTGAAACAATGTTAATTGTCTGACTCTAAAGTAAAAAAAAAAAACAGTTGTTCTGTAAAACAGGAAGTGGTATTCTCATTTTTTTCCCCTTTACATTCTGTCTGAAATATAGGATGTTGGGAACCGTCTACAAAGAGAACTATGCTAAACAGGGCTGTATTGTTTTTACGCAACTTGTCTTTGTCTTCTGGTGAAAATATAAAAGTGTTTTAATTTTCAATCAATACCGGTAGTTTATTATTTATTCAATGATTTATTTATTTGCCTTTCTTATCAGAAACTGTGTTTGCAAAGGTTTAATTGCCAAAATTCCAAAATTGTATGGCCACAGAAACAGCATTAGGTTGCTCACACTATTTCTTCTGACAAGCCAGAAAAAATCAGTTTCATTTAAAATAAAAAAAATGTAAGTTTTATTTGGATTTTCGGGAGGCTTACTGCCTCCAATATGAATAAAAATTTGATGCTTTTGCATATTTGTTTGTTCCATTAATGGACTTTTGACACATTGCATAAAAATTGCTAGTTAAAAGAAAAGTGTCCAACCATTTACATGAGCCACTATATTGTTCAGATTTAATCAATACACATTTAGTTTTTTGTACGGGTGGATCTCTTGCTGCATGGTCCTGGATTGTTAAATACAGTAACTTGATGTAATGTCTTGCTTATTTGCAACAATCAAGTACCGTATTTTCTGGACTATAAGCCGCACTCGCTCTATAAACGATTTTGAATTGTAAATGTACATATATGTAACTAAATAGATCCTTTCCAAACCTGCATTTCAACACCAGCAACTTCGCTGATTAAAACGAGACAGAAAAAGAGAAAATAAACGATATCTACCGTATTTATCTTCATTATCAAAAAATCTGCAGAATAGCCGCACCTTTGTATAAGCCGCATGGTTCAAAACCTATGAAAAAAGTAGCAGCTTATAGTCCAGAAAATACGGTATGTCTCAACTCTCTGCTACCCGTACTAATTCTGTAGCTAGAAAGTGGTTTTGTGTTATTATTTTTTAAATTTAAGTATAAGCATAAGAGTGCCGCAAAGACGCCATCAAATTACAATTCAGTGCCACTGAAACATCTTCATAATGCAAAACATTCAGTTCTGCTTACAATATATGTGCATTTAACAAATGTAAGTGGATTGTTCATATCTCTACAAAATGGCAGCTAATTTATATTAATAGAGTGTATATTAAATCCAATGTTGCTTTTTGATTGGACGGTTCACACGTAGATCTTTTTATTTTCTTTTGTGACAATATTTTATTCTATTCACCAAATATGCAAACTTAGCTTTCAGGAACATAGCTTTGCAGCAACTCTGTGATTTTATTTCTCTGACCCTTTAAAAAAAGGAAGTATATTCCTCGCTTGTTTTCTAAGAAATACAGTAGGAAACTACACAAACATCATTATGCACACTTACACACACACACACACACACACACATACACACACACACACACACACACACACACACACACACACACACACACACACAGAGACA
>SOMO01000039.1:2680985-2699876 GCA_028128575.1 Paedocypris carbunculus | reverse complement strand
TGTTTGTTTGTTTGTTTGTTCCTTGTTGGCGGCATTACGTTGCCGTGGCAACACGTCGTTATTCTCTAAAATGATTGCTGCAAAATGCGGTGGTACAGACGGCGCCTTTTCGCGTATTATTTGAACAGACGTGGTGACGCGCTCGAGCTCGACGTCAAACTCTCCCATAATGCAGCGGGCTGAGGTTTTGGTCCTGTGGAGTTCATGAGATCTCCGAGCGCTCGACGCGATGAGGCGCAGAGACACGACCGCCGTCGACGCCACATCTCTCAATTGAACACACACCAACACGCCGATTTCCAAACCAACAGTCACATTGAAACATGTGGTTGTGCCGTTCCACAATCTCTCGCCGAGCTCTGTGAGTTTCCGAGACCTGTAAAGCTCTCGAATCCGGAGGATTTCCCCCCGTCGGCCGACTCGCACCGAGCAGGCAATGACAACGGCCTCCGCAACTCCGCAGCAGATGAGAGACCGGCTGCTGCAAGCCATCGACAGGCACAGCAATGTGAGTAACGCCTCGCTTGGCTTCAAACCTCCCGTTATCAAACACAAACAAGTGTCGCTATTTCAAGCCGAATCGAACGCTCGCGTCCACAGGCAAGCAGATGTTGAGCTCCCGTTAGCCTGCGAGCTAACTGACGGAAGACACATTTCGTGCCTCCCGGTGTTTCAGCTGGCGTGTGTGTTGTTCGACGATTAGCTTCTAAACATCCAAACACACCTTTTTACAAAACATATATTAATATAACTCTGTGCGATGAGCCACGGTTGACGTGCGCGCGTGTGTGACGCCTGCTGTCCGTTAGCTCCTGGTGTCATGCTACAAGCGTTTGGAACACCGGAGCCGATTTTATTAAACTTTCTCTCTGATGAATAAAATGTAACACGATCGTGCGTGGTCGTTGTTGTAATTCACTAGTGATGATTGGGGAACAAACGAAAGCGCGTGCTTAGGCGTGCGTGTTTACCGGGCACAGTGGCGTTAGCATCGCGTTAGCACATGGATCTCCCTGGGATTCGTCAGTCTGGGATTCTTTCTTCGTGTCCTCAAGTAGCCTCAAACTCGCTGTGTGCTTTTAAAGAGCTTTACATACACACACGTATGAGCTGTATTTCGTTGTTTTTGTCCACTAAACCTCCGCAGACCGGCACGTCAGTGCGGTGCTAATTGGGTAATAAAACTGAACTAGCGCTTACCTGCTGCACGAGAACAGGTGACTGGACCAATTATTATTGTTCTTTTGTTTTTATGGAATATATTCTCCAGCAGCTCTTCAAAGTATTGTTTTGGCCAAGATTTGTCAGGTTGGTTTGTGTTCTAGGCATAGACCGTTGAACAGTTTTCTAGTAAGTTGCTTAATTTTAGGCAAGCTGTACAAGGTACGTTTAAAGAGTGTTGTTTGATGTACAATTTTTGTATTTGAATCCTTTTTAAAAGAGAATTGTCAGTTTATGCGGTTTAGAATGCTGTTTTTATTACTGGATAACCTTTGTCTTTTGTCTGAGTATTTAGTCTTTGTGTTAAAATTGTAGGTTAAGGTCAAGCGGTCAAAAGGTCAAATTGTAAAAGGATGTCAGTTGAAAAGCATGGTTCAACCTATTTTCTTTGAACATGTCCTTTTTCATCCAGTTTTCACGTTTTGTTTTGTTTTTTATTCTTTTAAACGAATTGTATATGAAGTTAAACAAATACTTCACACAACTCATCTTATTCAAACACATTAAATGTTTTGTTTTCGGTTTAAAATGATCCATGGACCTATGGTATTGAAAATACAGTGTTGTTTTTGTTCCTCAACAGATCTGTAACATGGTTGCAGTTCTTGATGTAATCACACATTTGGAGAAATACCCTATTACCAAAGAAGCACTTGAGGTTGGTAGATTCAAATCCTGTTACTGTTCTTTGTCTGGGTGAAATAATCTAATTTAATATTTAGTAAATTCACCATTTTATATTCGCCATAGTCATAAAAACTCTGCAGTGTGCCTTTAATATTATGTTTGCACTTTAGGAAACCCGCTTGGGAAAGCTGATAAATGATGTGAGGAAGAAAACAAAAGATGAGGACCTTGCCAAACGTGCCAAGAAACTTTTGCGGAACTGGCAGAAGCTGATTGAGCCTGGCCAAAGCGACACTCCAGTGCGAGTAGCAGCAGCTGATACAGGTTCCTCCAATGGAGGCGCTCACCATTGCAAGACGGACACACCTTCACTGGTGCCTCCACCAAGCAAGACCGCTTCAGAGCTCAAAACCAGGAATGACATCCATAACACTTACTCCCCAAAGGCAGAGAAATCCAGCAGCCGAAAGCGTCGGGGGGATCAAAGGGACAGTCCTCAAATGCCGGCCAAAATGGCGAAAACATCCGCTTACGAGCCGATGTGTTCTTTTCCACCATCAAATGGAGTACGCGGCAGCCCTGAGCCCGAGAAAGATTGTGACGCATCATCGGACCGCGTGCGCGCTGAGCACCTTGAAAACGACAGGCAGAACAAAATACCTGTGAATGCTGTGAAGCCTCATCCAAGCTCTCCCGGGCTTCCCAAACTACCTAGCACTTCCTCTTTACTTAAAACGTCAGTGTTACAACAGCATGCACGATTGGATGAAGGACCGCATCAGAATAAAAGCCCTAGATATTCCTCCAGTCCCCGTAGCGCAATGCATGAGGTGATGGCCAAGAGATCTTCCACATATGCACCAAAGGAGACTCTCTCAAGCCCACCTCGGAATTCTGCCCAAGTGCCCTCTCCTTTGCCCACACTGCAGCCTTTAACCTCTCCGGCCCAGGTGTGCATCACAGATGGTCCATCATCTGTAGGCCTGGAAGGTTCAATGCACCTGCACAGATCTGTCGAGAGAGTCTCCAAATCACACAATCCCGTGGGACTGGAGCCGCTGTCTGGTTCCCCACTGTCGTCCCACCAAGCCACGCATGGCACTGAGACCAAGTGTGAGCTCGCTGCAGTCACCTCAAACTCTGAGGGCAAGAAGAGAAGGAAGTATCGGCCCAGGGACTACATGGTAAACTTACAGGGACAGTCCTTGGAAGACAGAACCAAGCCTGTTCGATTAAAGGAACGCAGATTGACGTTTGACCCCGTGACGGGACAGATCAAGCCCCTGACTCCAAAAGAATCTCACCACGAGGAAGAGTGCCAAGGACCACTGATTGCGGAGCCCATACGGACCGAGATACCCCAGCAAAAAACGCCACCTACCGTCTCCAACCCTTTTCAACAGACGAACTGGAAAGAGCTGTCTAGAAATGAAATTGTTCAATCTTACCTGAATCTTCAGAGCAATGTCCTCACGTCGTCTGGTGCGCAGACCCATGGCGCACACTTTTTCATGACTGAGTATCTGAAACGAGAGGAACATGACGTGAAAGACTCTAGGAAAACACACGTTTTAGTGCCGACCAGCTATGATACGGAACTACCTGGGGTGAGTCGGGACATCACCAGTCAGGAACTTCTTAGAATACACAATGAACATTGGTCAGGTGTGAACGGTTGCTATGACACCAACGGAGCCTGGTATGATTGGACGGAATGCATATCGTTGGAGCCACACGGTGATGAGAGTAAATTGAACATCCTGCCATATGTTAGCCTAGACTGGTGATGAGCGTAGAGTTGGTCGCCCTGCCATATGTTTGCCTAAACCGAGAGAACGGCGCTTGGAAGCGTTTCCACTGGTGACGGACCGGTCAGTCTCTCTCCCCACCTCTGCTTACAGGTGTAATGAATGCACGGGTTGTCCCATCCGAAGATGCTAAAATAATGTCCTGTTTGTAAAATGCTGCTACCAACAAGAATTTACAAACTGGGGTTGTATATAATGGCTTTAACTGGACCAGTTATTGCACAATGTGTGAATAGGAGGGTCAGAGCAAAAATTGAGCAGTACATTTATGTTTGAAAGCAAGTTGAAAACTTTTTTGGCAGTTTTCCAAAAAGCTTTATGTGACAGAATAAATTATCAAAGTTTCTTATGTATGCATTTATTTATTTGACCATTTCTTTGTTTTCCATCTGAAGGTTGTTCTACGAGACGTGCAAATGTCCAAGGCTTTTCCTGTTGGCATCACATGGTTGTTTATTTGTGGCGCCATTTTTGAACTAATTTAAAGATTTTTTTTTCCCCCCAAATATAATATTTCTTATTTTTGTGTGAATTACAGTAGATACATTCCATTTCAGAGTCGGTCATTTCTCGTTCAACAATTCTTCTTGGATTTATCTATCATACCTGATTTTCATACGAGAGAAACAATCTATTTTTAGATGAGGTAAATAAAACTATTTTAAACTAATTTGTTTGCCTAGATAATTGTACAAAAAAAAAAAAAAATGTTTAAAAAAAAAAAAGTCAAAAACAAGCATAAAAAGTATTCACATCTTCATACTGTGCAGACGGGTGGGCAGGAACATGTTGATATGCTGGAAATATACTTATTACCATTCCTTTAGATATTGTTTGCCTTACTGAAAACCATTGATGGAGGACATTGTTCTTTAATGAGCCTTAGTGAATGTATGGCGATTAGACTTTTGTTCAGGTGGCACAGAAGGAAACATCTCTGCTTCTACCATATGGGGTTTTTTTTTTCTTTCAGGAATGATACATTGTGTTATAAACAAGTCAATAAATATGCGCATTATCCTGCTTGTCTGTACATAGTTATTGCAATTCTTGTTGTTTTATCCTAGCATTTTCATGCGTGATCATAATTGGCAAACAAAAAAAGCCCACATTGGACGAAACCCCCAATTTGTAGTTCTGATTTCCATCAACCTAAAATTCTAGACTGTGGTACTTTAATTTTGTTTTACGTTGTTTTTATGATTTCAGTTCTTTGCCTGTTGTCTTGAGAAAGGGATGAAACCAATTTGCTGTCAACTTGCAAACACTGTGTGCTCTGCTACCTTTGTCTTACCAATGTGCCTTGATGTAAACCCGTTTGGAAAGGCTTCCGTTACCTTCACTTGGTTTGTGGGAAGCAGTGCGCGCTTGTTTTCTTCAAACCACGGCTGATATTCCAGGCATATCTATTGTGTTCTAACGCAAAGGCTATCTTTGAGCTCAAAAATTGCAAATCTAATTTGCAGTTTAAAATTAGAGACACTACTTTGATCATCTTTGATCAGTATATTTGTCCAGTGTTTAACATCATTTTTCGAAAAATAAAATGATCCAAACTCTGCGTCATGGTAGCGTTTCTTTCAGCAGGATATTTGTCCACAGATGAACCTTGTTTTAAGCTGGCATTATCGATCGTTTTGTTTTTGACACATTTCGGGGCAACTTTTTTTGTGATTTTCAGTTACTGGTGGTGTGGAAACTCCCTCAAGTCCCCAGAATATGCAAATATAAACCAACATGAAACTACATCCAGACATGGCCGTTTCTGAAAACCGAAATATAATTATATTTGCATTTTTCACATTTATTTGCAATTTCCAGTTTCACTTATGTTCACTGTGCAATGCATGCAGAATTCAAACAAAATGTGCATTGGTAGCAATTTTGTCGCTTTCTATTGTCACACTAAAATGATGCAATTTTCCACTATTCTGTCATAAGTTTGTGATCATTTGTTAGTGAGCTCTGATTGGCTATTCGTAAACCAATCAAAACCATATTCACGCTCACGAGAAACGCTAATGACACATTATCGATTAAAATAGCAGCCTTTTGTGAAATGTAAAAAAAAACGCACATGTTTAGGATTACATTCAAATCCTGGTTTTATTCTAGCTTTCTGAAAACGTCCAGAATGTTCAGATGGCGGGTTTTAGTAATGCAGCGGTTTTAGAAATCCTCTCGTTTCATTTTAGTGTGCAACTATTTAGTAATAGTTCTTTGCTTCCTCAGCATTTTCACAGAAAAATCTCATGAATGCATGTGACATCATACAGGAGCCTACTGTTTCCCTTGGAGAGAGTCAAGAGACTCATTCCTAAAATTCACGCACGCCTGGAATGCCAGGATGAACGCGGGGATACTCCCAGTGTACAGGAATTTGGCACTTTAGTTCCATATATGGAGGTTTTGATATCAATCACAGCCAAGAAAGAAAGAAATGGGCGGGGCCTTTTCATACCGCACGTTTTCATTGGTGCTCCCAAAACTCAGGGTAGCGCCAAATCTACATACTAAAATAGTTAAGTCGTCAACGACAACGTACCAACTTTTACCGAAGTCACTCTTTCGTTTTTCCGACCACCTGCTTGAGGGAAATCGCTATTGTTGCGGAAAATGTCTACGCAGTTCAACCGAGGACCAGCTTACGGGTTTTCAGCGGAAGTGAAAAACAAGGTACGTGGACAAATTTACAAACTAATTTAAAACGGTCATTGGATGTCGCTTCCCTTTGCTTAGCACAAAAGTCCCGCGGGATCGAACCGTCTTGCTCTGATAACGACGGTTTCGATTTCTGTCGCGAACTTCCTGCTACCTCAACACGAAACACGTGTTTATTATAATCGAGATAAAATGTCAGAAAAGACTTGTGTCACGCGGATCGAATTTATATAGCGTAATCACAGTGAATTCCCAATGGGTTACTCGATAATGAGTGTTGGAGGTGAGAGAATTCGTTTAAGGATGTCTTGAAAAGTTGTGGAAATTCTCCAGGGATCTCGGGGCGTTGCCTCTAGTGCTCAAATATTTCATTGTAACGTGTTTTAAAAATTCGACTCGGATCATGTTCACCGCGGCTGATTCACATTCCTTTCTGTTTTGTTTATTTAGCTCTAGTTTCGGTCCAATTTAACGGTTGCCAAGCACTGACACGTAAACTTAAGAAAAAGTCGAGCATTCGTTAAGCTCAACCAGTAAACAGCTTTTTTCCAAGATGGTCACGCAAATCAACACGACTCTAATGATGTGCTTTCATTTCCATCTTTTCATTAGATTGCACAGAAATATGACTCCCAGAAAGAAGAAGAGCTGCGCATTTGGATTGAAGAAACCACCGGCAAAGCAATTGGTGATGACTTTCAGAAGGGGTTAAAAAACGGTGTCATACTGTGCGAGTAAGTTTTTTTTTTTTTCTTTCTTTCTTTCTTTTCTTCCCCACCACTCTGGCCTTGCTTGTCAAGCGTTGTTTCTCAATGCTGTTGTGTAACCACCACATCTTGCTGCTTCTCTGAAGGCTCATAAACAAACTCCAGTCAGGGTCTGTGAAGAAGATCAACCAGTCATCACAAAATTGGCATCAGGTGAGTACACTTTTCCTAGATCTTTCCAAGTCTGGCATTATATTGTGAGATACAATATATAATTGTTTAGCAATCTAATAATTTTCCATGTTTACAGCTGGAGAATCTGACCAACTTTATTAAAGCAATCACCATTTACGGTCTTAAGCCGCATGACATTTTTGAAGCCAATGATTTGTTTGAGAACGGAAACATGACACAGGTTCAGACCACCCTTTTAGCTCTGGCTGGCATGGTACGTGTCTTACGTTTTAGGAATATAAATTAAACGTGGCCATGGATAATGAAGTTAATCCTAAAAGGATGGAATCTGATGGGTTTTAGGCAAAGACCAAGGGCATTCAGTCAAGTGTTGACATCGGAGTGAAGTATGCAGAAAGGCAGGAGCGAGCGTTCGATGAGGAGAAAATGAAAGCTGGCCACTGTGTCATCGGCCTACAGGTATAACCAGGTTTCTGTCATCATCCTAATATTCTGTCAGCAGCTCGGATGTGTAGTAATGTTATTGTGGTTTTTTTTTTTTTTTTCCAACTCTTTCCTCAAGATGGGAACCAATAAATGTGCCAGTCAGGCAGGAATGAACGCCTATGGAACCAGAAGACACCTCTATGACCCCAAGTCCCACATTCTTCCACCGATGGACCACTCAACCATCAGTCTTCAGATGGGAACTAATAAGGGAGCAAGCCAAGTAAGCTCCATCTACTTTTTGTTCTATGAATTATAAAAACATAATACCTAAATACCGCATGTTTTGCAAGAAAACATGTTTATTATAAAGCTATTCAAGCTTTGAATTGGTTAACTTTTGTTTAACTTCTGCTGTTAATTATTTTATCTATGATGTATACATATTTGTATGTATACAGTACTTCATTATTTGATTTTTGTTTTTGTTCTCAGTCTGGAATGACAGCACCCGGGACCCGTCGTGCCATCTATGACCAGAAAATCGGCACTGATAAATGTGACAACTCCACGATGTCTCTTCAGATGGGATATGCTCAAGGAGCCAACCAGAGCGGCCAAAATTTTGGTCTTGGACGCCAAATCTACGATGCCAAATACTGCCCAAAATCCGCAGCCGGCACAACCGGAGAAGAGGCTGAAGCTGGTGGGTATGTGGATTACCAAGATGAAGGCTACCAGGGTTATCAGGATGATGGCCAAGATT
The DNA here is from genome assembly GCA_028128575.1 of Paedocypris carbunculus. Classification (NCBI taxonomy): domain Eukaryota; kingdom Metazoa; phylum Chordata; class Actinopteri; order Cypriniformes; genus Paedocypris; species Paedocypris carbunculus. Next base: position 2,691,465 of record SOMO01000039.1, on the reverse strand, counting down.
ATTGAACTGACCCGACGCAGACACTTGAGTCTGACGAAAACAAATTTAGGGGAAGTGATTGCTTCCTTGCAAGCAAAACCCTTTAAATGTTCCGCCTGTGGCCTAGTGATGAGATGCAGAACATCACTGAATCTGTATTTTGAGGATATCAATGTGCTATCTGGTACATAAACCCAATGTTCTTTTGAATCAAAGCCCTTAGAAACCATATCAGTTTGATACGCCTTTATAATTTTAAAATATATTTTATTATTCAACATGGTTTTGTATGATTTAGAGGCTTTTTTTGTTCATGTTTTTCTAAATGGTCAGTAATATATAGAAGGTTAAACTCTAATTTAGTTCAGTGTAAACCTGTTTTTATTTCTTGCTGTTAATGTTTTAGTTTGGCAAGGAATTGTGTTCACTGAACTTTTATAGGACCTTTTTTGTTTAGAATGATTTGCATTGTAGTTTGAACTTGACTGTAGCAGCCTAACATTCAAAGGAAGATTTCGTCATTTCAACCAATTCTGATTTCCTCTTCACACATTCCTTAAACCAGTCTTTATCACTTGATGTAGGAAGATGTGATTGTTTTATGCTCATATTTTTTGTATTTGTTAATACTTGGTATTATTTGCCATTGTGGTGAAACCTGATTTTTATTTTTTGTGGATGAGCCAGACCGTTTTTTTTTTTTTTTTTTTTTTTCGTTTGTCAGAAGGTAATTGAAGTGCAACAATGTGAGCCGGAACATTCCCTATTAGGAACTAGATTTATACAGTATTGCTTTTTATTTTGTAGAAACCTCATGGCCTGTATTTGGTATTCAGAACTTGTGAACAAATGTGTGTATATAAACAATGTTTATGGAATATAATGACAAATGTTGGAAAGACTGTTAAATAAAGACATTTTTGGCATTCTGGCTTTAGTTATTAGTTTTTTTTTTTTTTTTTAAGTTGGAAAAACTACAGAAGCTAATTCAAGTTGCTGACATGTTATCCAATACTGCCACCATCTGACAACTCTTAAGATTCAAGGCTAATGTATAGATCGATACAAAATGTAATTTGAAACGATTGCATCTATTGACAAATGCAGCACATTTAAGGATTTTATAAAACAGTGTTAAAAAATAACTTAAAAAAACCATGTGCCATTAATAGAAATAAGTTTTAAAAGAAATGTGCACTCGCATCACAGCAATAAGGACTCATTTGAGACACTCAAGGTATGAGTTGGAATTGGAATTGGAAAATTTTCCTTAGGAGTGTGAATGTGTGGAAAAATGACTTTTATTTTTTATGAATTAACATTTAATAATTTATTTTTTAAAACGTTAATTTATTAAAGCCGCTCACTTCCAGAAGATGGCGGTGTTGCATAATCTTGTCTTTCGTTATTGCTCTTTAATGTACTGTAGTTAGTTGGGTTCAAAAGTTTTTGGTTTAAGAAGATCATATTAATGCTACTTTCTTCTACGAGAAAAAAAAAATGAAACCCCGAAACATTCCGTTTTGACAAGTCTTGGACTTTTCCCTCAAGTTTCGCACTGATTTATCTCCTGGACTCTTGTTGCAGCAAGAATCCATCACTTCACCATGTCATACGTGTTTTAACCTGTAATGTAAGAGAATCTTTAAATATTAATTCCAAAAAAGATTCATGTAAAATTGTCTTTAAACCAAAAAGACGATATATTTACTAATAACTAACTAATATTAAACGTCATTCTTAAAGTATCTTTCCTCTGGTTTCATCTGTACCTGTCTAGCTGGTGTTTGCAGGCCGCAGATTTGATTCCAAGTGATATAATAAAGATGTCTCATGTATAATTGCAATGAAATTTAAGTTGTATTAAACAATTAATATCATTAAAATGGGTAAGCCTGTTAAAACCATGTTCTCATTATTTACCTTGGATTTAACTTGGGGCGGATTTTAAAGAGTCTTTGTGATTAAAGACAATGTAAAAATAGTTATATAATAGTTATATAACAAATAATGTTTTTCTTGTGCCCTGCCAAAGCAATCCTTTGCGAAGTAAAAACCGAAAGCTATTACAGAGTATAAAGGTCCAAAGCTTTAAACACATTGTCTAAACATAATGGCTGCCATGTTACAAAACATACATCTTTATGTTTGCTCGGTGGCCTGGTTTATGACAGAATGAACTGTGTACATAAAATCACTTTGCAAATGGAGAACACGTTGAAATTGCAGACAGCTTAATGTGGAGGATTTTCTTCATATTCGTTTCAGTGATAAAGTACAGTCAATTAGCATATGGGCTAATGGTTAAAATGACAGTCCATTTGTTTGCTTTATAATTTATTGGGATTATAATCCTAATCTCTCATCAAGACGCCCTATTATTTTCCACTGTACACTTGTTTTTTTTACAATCCTTTAACAGTTGAATACACTCAACTTATCCGAAAGTAAGTATATGAAAGCACATTAGTGCAGATTGGCACGTTGATCATTTCTCTCTGGTGTGAAACATTGAGTGTGACACTCCGAAGCCAAAACAACCAGTTACTTAAAGGGAAGTTAGACGAGTAAGCTGATTTCAGTTAAGTAAGGCTCACATGTACTTAAGGCCATATGGAACACGTAAGGACAAAGTTCAGTGGAAACTCTTGACGCATTGAACGTTCACATTTAAACAAGTCGTTCATTTGTGTCGTGTATTGGACAGTTGGGCACAGACTTGGTGCCATCTGCTAAACTTGGTTTGTTCCCATGATCCCAAGAATCATCAAGACACTATACAGACACCTGCCATCATCTCGTGTTCACAGATCCCATCCAAACTGATCTGAGATCAGACCACCACCTGAGACTAAACCGCTTTTCCATACTGCCATATTATCAAAATGTTTGACACATTGAGGAGAATAAAGATTATTCAAATATATTTTTATTTGACCTCTTCAAGACCAAATGGTTTTATAAAAACAATACCAAAATGCTTGACTTGGAAAACATAAATTATAAGCACAAGACAAAAGAAATACATAATTATTTGTACAACATTTAAATAAGGGTGTAGAAATTGGTGCATGAACATCCGACATTGGCAAGAAAACAGCCATGATGCTACAGAGAAAAACAAAACCACCAACGCTATTTACAAAGGAACACAAGACGTTGATAAGCAGTCAATGTGACTGAGAATGTACAATCCACAGAAACTATTTTACAAAACAGGAAACGCACATGCAGCCTTGAATTCTACTTCGAAAGAAGGTATAAGCTAAAAAATAAAACAGAAGTAGACTGAAAAAGTCATTGACTGGCAACACACCTTTTCAACGCTCTGCATATCCTGGTGTGTGTAACTGTGGATAATGCCTTAAAATCAACAGTGCCTTTACAAAAGAGCATTTTCCAAAGTTCTAGTTTAAGCCGATTTCGCTTATTTGGTCCATAGTTTGTAGGCAAATAAAAATTATGACATTTTTTCTTCATTTTTGGGAATTTTTTCATTATTTTCTCCCCACGCACTTGCTACATATATTTCGCAAGGTTGCTAAAAAAAACAGCTGCATTTACGTGACTTCACCCGATACGTCTAAACATGTAGCAGATCCCAAGAGCGGACTGCATCACATAATACATGCTGCTGCTTGCTGAGCTCCAGGCACAATATTTCTTCCATTCTGATTAGGCTAAGAGAGCTCAATTCTGTTCAGACTGAGACTTGAGTGTCCACCCATATTCAGTCTTTGTCCAAACTAGCCTACAATCAAAGACCCTCTTCCCTGGGCTTTTCAGCGCCAGTGTCATTTTGGCAGGTTATGAATGGCAGTTTCTGCACTCGGTTTTGAAGCGTGATTAGTCAGTACAACAGAGGTTTTCTATGACTCAATCTCAGCCGGAGCGATCATCATGCTGGTGGTCTTCAGGGGGTAGTACCGGCCGCGCCAGGTTTTCCAGAACACTCCTTGCTTCCGCTGGAGCCTTTGTTTTGGGGCAGGGGTCACAAAGTACCTGCCATTGAGATTGGAGTGGCCGCAGTTGCTGAACCACCAACCACCTGGAAAACCAAAGAGCAATTTAGAATTATGTCGGAAAAAGAAAAAAGTGAAAATATGAAATAAAAAAATAAAAAAATGTCATGTTTACCTGACAACTGTTTGGCGCAGTTGAGGTCGTTCTTCTGGTCGTTGTCTTTGTCGCGTGTGGAGAACGCCACTCCGGAGGATTCGGTGGACAGGGAGCTCTCAAGGTTCCCAGCAGGAACGTCCAAAATGTGCAGGGAATAACTGTTGTCCTCACCATTCAGGCGAAACGGGTATTTAATGCTCTGAATCTCATCTCTCCAGTCTGAGAATTGGACTTTGAGGATGTAGTTGCCTCCCTTGGAGACAGAATAGATCTTCTCTAGGCCGAGCCAGAACTCGCCTGAAAATAAGGAACAAGAAGTTTGCTTTAGTTTGCCTAAGGTTTTTCAAGAGACTCTCTAAGTCTGAAACCAAGTAATTTAGGGGATTTAATTAGAGGACTTAAAAAGGTTTCCACTCCAGCAAAGATCAAATTGATCCTCTATCCTAATCTGGCATTCTACATCCCGCGTTACTGAGCAAGTTACTTCTTAAACTGTTCTAAGAGTAAAGTCTGTTTGTTGAAAATGTCCATGCAATGATTTAAAGAGAAAGACCACTTTTAGAATACAACTATTAGACTCTTACCATTCAGGTTGCCAAAGCCAGTCTGATAGGCTTGCCATAGTTGGTCAAAATCCACTGATCCATCATGGCGTCTCTGAATAACCGTCCATCCCCCTTCTGTGGAAAAGCCAAGAGGATTCTAGAACATTCTGATTGAATTTGCATCTTTAAGAAGCATTTATTCTCTCCTTACCAGGTGTCATTTCGCACAAGACTTCAAACGGCTGAGACTCGGTCGGCTGGATTGTGTACAGACCACTTGAGGTTTCCCCTCTCAGAAACAACTCATGGCAGTCAGATGCCACAGCTGAAAGACAAAAACAAAATACACACATCTGTTTACACATCTTCACATGACCTTTACTCGAGTTGGTTTCCAAGTAAAGACAAGCGACACCCAAGAGTCGTGCTCATTAGATTGTTTATGCTGAACTCAATTCTTATCTCCAATGTAGGACCTTGAACGTGCCATTCAAGAGCCAGCATGGAGTTTGTTTGGAACTTCAGGGCAATGGTTCGAATTCATCAATGCATTGAACAAATAACATAGCTCATCTGCAATACACAATACGATGTTCGCATAAACGCTAAAAGTCAGAATGTTGGGTTACACAGTGTGCCGTGTGATTCACAGCGCAAACATTTACTCAACCAATCTGGTGTCACTGGTAAAGACTAACCTGACTTGAACAATCCAGGCAGTAAACATGACCTTTCCCCTAGTTCCCAAGCAGAGACTTCCCTCGGTTGCCTCAAAGATCTATAAGCATTCCTTTTCCCTGCCCCCTCGTCCAGCACGCCCCCTTCACGTGCACACCACCCCTCTGCTGACTTCACAATGCGTGGACAGCAAGTGATCCCGGAATGCCGTTGCTATTTGGGGAGCAGCTGCTCGTCCCTCATGTGCTTAGAGATGCTGATCGAATGCCAAAATATTTGGGAGATTTGGTCAGGATGGAACCCAAGTGGCTTGCATCCATTTACCAGAAGTTGGTAATATATATATTATAGTTCAAAACAGTGGGCACACTTCCCATTTAGTACAATACGAGGGATGTCTGTGATGATGAATGAAGAGGGGGGGGGGTCTGTCTGACTCTGACAGATCTAGGGTAAAGGTTGCACGTTTTTAAGAGGAAGTGACGCATTTATTGGAGTGATTTCCAGATCACAGGGAATGTCTGCACAAAGTTCACGATCCAAAAATATGCTCTCTGTACTTTATGGTTTTGACTGGATTAGAGCCAGGAAATCTAATCTAAGGTACGGGCTATACTATATCTGAAAAAAACTATTAGCTCCCCCCTCCTGCGCTTGACCAGATTTTCAACAAATCCCCCTCGTGCTCGTGACCCTGAGTTAACACTGTTTGAGACTGATGAACTATCACACAATTGGACTCCGTCCAAGGAGACTGTTTCTTTTTAAGAATTCTTTGGATCTTGCTGATGTCAGAACACACGATGAGAGGCTTATTGTGTTCCTTTTGGATGACTGGTCTGCTCCATGTGTTTCACATCTAGGTTCACCTTTCCCCTACTTGGAAATGTCTGAGTAGGTAGTTGCTTTCGTAAACCTACAATTAACAGCCACACATCTGCCAGAGCGTCACTACTGTGTGCTGTTGGATGGGATTTTGGAAAAAGCATTTGGATTCAGCTTGGGGTGTTTTGACATACTTGGGTTTCAAGTTTTAACGATAAACATATTTCAGGTCCCAGCATGTTTTAACTAAATTTCTTACACAAAACCAAGTTACATATATAAACCAATAACCTCACAAAACCAAAAACCAATAAATCACCAAAATTCACAGTGTTTTTAAAATGTATGTTCATGTACTGTGGGTGGCTAAATGTCTTAAATTGTATTAAATGGATGATATCACAAATTACCTTGTATCATGATACTCTTGTACTTTATATCAGCCTTTATATACATCAGTGAATTAATAATTAACGTAGTCACAACAAAAATCAGCTTTTCCATTTGTCAGTCAGTCAGTCAGTCAGTCAGTCATCTTCTACCTCATCATCCTTTACGTGTATATATATGTATATATATATATAATACACACACACTCTATATATATATTTATACATGAATCTCTTTCGTTATTATAATGGGTTGTATAGAATATTAAAAACTGTTTAGACTATAAATTATCAGGAGATCTTTAACTTTGACCTATTTTGGATGAGCTCATACCAGAACTCGCTCAATCTAGACTTTTAAAAGTTCTATTTGCGCTTCTTATCAAACCGATAAGGTCCCGTTACGATACATGGCCACTTACCGATAGGTGAATCTCTCTGTTCGGAGCTGGAGTTCAGATGCACGTCATCTTCCCTCCGCTTGAGCGCAGACCGCTCGCTTTTCAAGTGAATCTAGAGCACAAACGCATACAGTGAACAAGTGTGCTATGCATTCCACTGTGTCAAAAGTCAATATATAGTACAATTTACCTGATTTTGAAGGGTTCGAATTCGTATGTTTTGTTTATCCAGTTTCTCCTGTTGTTGCTTGATGCGTTCAACCAGATCATCGATGCGCTTATTTTGCGCCTCCAACATCCACTTCAATCAAAGAAACAGAGGGTGAGTATTTTAAGTCGAGGCGACCGCCTTTTCCGAACATTCTTCTTTTTGCTCAATCCTAACTGGTTTTAATTCATTTCAATCGGCTCAGCAATTTTTGGACATTGTTACGTAACAGGATACTCGCTCGTTTGCAGGGTCTCAACTAAACATGTCGGATCACTCATGCCGAGTGTGTACACGTCTCAAAATAGACCTGGTCGGAGGTCAAATATCAGTTTTTGTCTTTGTCTAGACACAGATGGCTGCTACCTTGCACGTACAACACGGTTTGAGTCTACGCCAATGAAACGCCTCTCGCGTGCGTTAACCCTTCTCTTGCTGAAAAGTGCTTTTTACTATTAGATACATTTAAAATGCACATTTTCATAAAAACACGGTGAAAGCTCAAGTAATACATTATATACAGGAATGTTATTGGCCTTAGCCCAGATTTCACGTGTATTAAATATTTTGATACAATAAGGTTCCACTGCAGATTTTCAACTTTTAAACCCTATATAAAAGTAGTGTTTGTTTATTTTGACCTACCTGAATGATTCGTGCATCACTGTTATTGCCATTTCCTATCCCCAGACCGGCCCCTTGCATCAAGCCATCCACTTTCTCTTCCAGCTTATTCATTCTTTCATAGTCTGTCTGTCTGTCCTTCAGCAGCTCATCCGTCTTCTTCTGTAGCTCTGTGGACACATTCAGCGCCAGATTCTCACGCTCTTCTAGATTTTGGGCTCTTGCTTTCAAGGCCTCGCCATCTTCCTGGAGTCTTTGGGTCAGCTTGCCGAGTTCAGAGATGGTAAGGTTGAAGACTTTCATCTTGATGGTGATGTCTCTCATCTGAGCTTTGGTCTTGTCCACGTGTTCCTTAAGACCCTGACCTAGCTGCAGCAATCCATGCGCCAGAACGTTCACATCATCCCAAGCAGCGTACTGGACTCTTTTCTCTTTACCAGGGCTTGATCCTCTCCTCTCCATTGGAAAGCTCGTTCCAGAGCTTGCCAGGACAGTGATGCACAGCAGGTTTGCAATGGGTACCTTCATCCTGCTTGCTTTGCGTCTTGTAGTGGTGACCGGTTAGTTGTCTCTGTATTCTGTAGAGCACTGGCTCATGCTCCTGAATGACAAACTCCATTTTATACCATTGCCGGAGTGCCTGAAGTTTTTTGATTGGCTGGCCCTCTGCAGGGCGTGTGAGATTGTGCTCAGGTTTCAGTCTCCTCCCCCTCAACCATATTTGCTTCAAATGTGGACCATGATGTAAGAATGAACCCGGTTGCAACCAGGCAACCAGTTGATTTCTCATTAAATTCATGATTCAACATGACTGAAGATATGAAGATACGTGATTTTTATTATCCTTAAAGTATCTTTACCAAATGATTTTGCTACATAAAGTGACACTGCAGTTTGGCTTCAAAAGTAAGCATCCAGTCAAGTGTTGAGAAAATGAATGAACGAATGAATGAATGATGTTTCACTAACAGACATTAAGACTGAAGTTTTAAACCTGATGGTCTTGACTTGATTGATTGGGGTATTACAAGCATGAGGTCATTGTGGCGAGAGCCTTTGTGTGTAGAGACGAGGAGAACGTGCTGTGGTCTGAAGGTGGTCTGTTCCTTAGAGCTGTGTGAGAATTAGGGGAAAGTTCATACTTGCGGAAAGGCAAGAATTTGCTGAAGACTACACTCACTTACCTCTCCGCAATCACAGAGGTCACTCCTCACGACTCACCACAGAGAAACAACAGCGCTCTTTTTCATTGTTGTGTCTTGTGATAGAAAAAGTGTGAACTGTGATAGTTTCAATTGGTGGGTTTTATTTTATCAAGATATTTGCAGTTTGGCCTAAGATTTTGTTGTGTTCGTGCGGTGGTTTTCAGATGAGGCCAAACAAGGCTTAAGAGATGTTTGTAAGATGAGGCAAAAACTAAGACAATAGAACAAATCTCAGATGTGTTTTTATGAGCCAACATAAGTGTTGACCGGTTGCATGTTTTGGACGTCGTATGTTATTGTAACATTATACAATGCATTATACAATATTATTGTGTTGAGTGTATTACAAATAATTACTTTACAAGGTCTCTGTGACTCCAAATAGTAATAAACACGTTTGTTTGTACGTAAGTAAATGTGTGTGTGTGTGTGTGTGTGTGTGTGTGTGTGTGTGTGTGTGTGTGTGTGTATAGGTAGGTAAAATGTATATATGTAATGTACTGTATATACAGTAATGTATGTATACATATATAATTATACACTTAAACACACATGTCCATGTTAACATGTTTAATTAGGTTTAATGAAAGCTATTTTAATTAACCACTTTGAATAAAAGTGTCGCCCAAATGACTGTAAAGTAAAGTAAATGATTAACTTCATTGCATGTTTCATTACTTGTTTAATCTGTTGGTCTCAATTAATAAAAAAAATGGTTGAACTAACATCATCTGTTTGTATATTTTAGTAATAGTTTCTTTAATTCGACCGTTGGTTCAGATTTTGAATAGGCCATAACGACTAAGGGAAGGGATTATTATCACATTCAGAGTCTTACTTTTTTCTCAGAAACACTGATGTCTGCGGTAAATCATCTGACTGGGTTGCGCAGCCGGAACCAAAGGAACAGCTGCATTTCCAAGGTGGTGTCACACCCATCAGGCGACCTTTTACCCACATTCTAAACGCGCAACATCTGCATTGATGATGAGCGTAATTCTGAGATGCCCAGTAATCTGCAGGATCTGAAAATATGTCACAATATTGAGATATGTCACTGTAACACATAACAGCCCTGGTTTTTCTTGGAGGCATCTTTATCAGGTTAATTCCGTTTCTGAGAAAATTTGTGTCAATGCGACACATGTGACTCAACCATTGCAGTCATGATGAAAGCATGTACAGTTCGGGTACTGCTTAAGGAACTTTCTGCACAGTGACAAGGAGTGAACAACGTCACTAATGAGATTTTCTTTAATGAAACTATTTGCTGTAAAAATTGTGACATGATGACGTAGAGATTCTTCAAAATTATCACAATTTAGACATGCTAAAAATATATATTTTTTAATATAATTAATGAACAAATATATAGAGGTTCTGGCCTATGTAGTATATATTATGATTATAAACATCATATATAAAGGTTCTGATTATCATCTGCTAATATCTGAAAAACAAGATCTAACATTACTTCATTATAATTAATAGTTAATTTTATTATATA
>SOMO01000039.1:2625338-2660448 GCA_028128575.1 Paedocypris carbunculus | reverse complement strand
ACACACACACACACACACACACACACACACACACACACACACACACACACACACACACACACACACACACACACACACACACACACACAAACTTTTATGTTTTTCAGATCTTTAAGCAAATCTGACATCTGACATATTTTAATTTAATTTCAATATGAACATGCGAATAAACGTGATTATTTATAGATTCTCAACCAACCATAGCTAGAAAAACATAGATAAATACTTTATCCTGTGAGCAAGTCAAGACATGAGCTCACAAAGAATAGCAGACATACATTAAGACCAAATTTGATATAAGATGGAAGATAATTGTGGGGATGGATACAAATGAGGCTATTCCGTACAATTAAAGGAAATTCATTTAGGCAGAGTTTTATCAGTTGGGCCGAATGCAGCAGCATGGCTGGATCCAGTGAGACTTGGTACTTTACCAAATCAAACACAAGCCAAATTGCTAACTCTTAATTTTTGGGCTTTCTTGATGTAAATAATCTAATGTATTTTTGTCCACCTTTACTGTAAAGTAAGATTTATTCAATCTGACAATTTGCTGTGTCCAGATCATCGTTCTGTAGATGCAGCTAGTCAAGTGTGTGAAGATTGTGTTGCTAGACAAAACAATAATTCCAATTGAATTAGCTTTATCTCTTATAATTGAGACATAGAGCACAGTAAACATTTGTTTTAAACACAATTATAAATCACACTGAGTCACAACATTTGGTTTCTCTGTGCTGTCATACACAGTTCTATGTCGTGTCAGGGTTGGACTTCTGCCGATTGTTCTACAAGCTCTCGGTTTTGTCTAAAAGTGTGAACAATAAAATATCTTGTTTGGGAAAGACCCATCAGCATATACAGTTACAGTATCCATTGTCACAACCTGAAACTCAATATCTGTTTGCCTTTGTGGCTTTGTGATATTGCTTCTAGGAATCAGAGACTGTGGATTCCTCTTTCATTTCCCCTTCTCTCCCGGAGAATTTCGAGTATCACTGCTTTGGATTGATTCGTTTCCTTGCTCATTAATATTAGTTCTATCTATTGTTTAAAAATTGGTCATGTGAGTCATGGCAGAGAAGTCTTTGATAAACCTAATCGGAAAGGAAACCTAAAGAACGGAAAAACCAAATTCTTGCTCTACAACTACTCAACATTGTGTATTAATACAAAGTTGTGATTATCAACCGAATGTGTTATTAGCAGTGTCTGCTGTCTGTGTCAGTTTATGCTTAGTCCTTTATTAATATAAATAATGAACATATAATATCATTACTTTATAAAGTATTAAATAAATACAATTGTAAACGAGGTGTGAGTTTGAAGCCTTTCTTTACAGTGTTTGCATGTTCTTGCATGTCCGTGCTTGCGTGGGTTTCTTCCGTGTGCTCAGGTTTCCTCCTACAACATGTGTGAGTGTGTGTGTGTGCGTGTGTGAATGTGTATAAACACACGTATAAATATATATGGTCAAACATCAATTTAATGAGTATGCTTTCTTCAGGCCCAGAGACACTGACAGATAAGTAGTTTGAAAGTTTTAGGTTTTATATTTTAATAAAGAGATTCTTAGCCATTTGTTCCATCACACAAAACATTTATTAAAAACAAGGCAAAGTTGTAATCTGGTATCTTTAACCCCATAAAGAATCTTTTCTTCAAAGCCTTCAATCTTTTGTGTTCATGGCCAGCTAAATGGATTCTGTTTGCTATAAAGGTTTAAAAAGGACATTCCACCACAGCAGTCCAGGAAATAATAACAGAGGCGTTCAATGTCTTTGGGCTACAGATGCAGTGCCCACGTCTTTTTTCTTTGTTCAACAATCTAAAGTCCAGCATCAGGGAATCATGTCAGGAAACGTAGTGCGTGTTTTATTTCAGCAAACCACGAAAGGCCACTGCGAAAAAATGGATGAGGTTGAAAATGAGAATTTCCATTCATTAGGTTATGCAGAACACAAAACATTTGTTCCTTTTTTTAGTATCAATGCAGCAGTAACAATTTTGTGTGATGCTGAAATGCAACACTATCGATTTTGTCACAAAGTCACACAGTCATTCTTTTAATTCTTTGTAGCTATTTTCAATCTGCATTGGGTGAATTAGTGTATATTTTTTTAATATGATAAACAATAAGAAACACATCACATGTGATATTGTATTTATTGTGTTTTTAAACTACTTTTCTCTGTCACTGAGTGCGTTTTTTCTTTTTTTTCTTTTGCACTGCAGCTTTCATATTCCCTCTCACAACCAACACTTTTGCAGCAGTAGCAAGCTGCAGAGATTTTAATACCATCATTTTCAAAGTGGCTCTTCTCTGCTCCGAGCCTCCTATTAATAGTGCTGACATTAAAACTCTGACACACTCAAACTTGCATTAGCTGATGGGCTTTTTGAAATGTAATGTTTTAAGATCCGAACGGCACTTGGAAGAAGCGATTCAAAAAGACAGTTGCGTGCGTATCTTTATAATCACAACGGACAATTGCAGCTAAGCTGTGCATAACTGAGATGCCTGGGTGATATTTTACATTCCCTAACAGTTCTTGGAAAGTGATCACACAGTTGATGCCTGTTAAGATGCCACATCAGCTCTCAAGGTCGTGGAGTGATGCCAGGGTTTAGTTTACGTGTTGTTGTGCTGACATCTATTTGTCTGTATTTGATTTGTCCCAACAGGCGCATGCTGAGCGAACAAAGCTGAGCCATGTTGGATCCAAGCCCTCCCTCTCCGCGAGCAGCCACTCACTCCCTAAGATAGCCATGAACAGCTGCAAGTACAATGGAGGAGTGGTAAGACCACTGGGCAGCCTGGCGGCATCAAGACGCAACCTGGCAGAGCATGACTCTGAGACCCAGCCGCTCCAGACCCTTCACAGCTCAGGCCTGGAAGTGGTTGTCTCAAAGGGAGGTGGTGAAGACCCCAGCAAGGCGTCCAATGAGAGCCTGGTCCGTGACAGCGGCAACGCACCACAGAAGAAAAATAAAGATATTGGGTACAAGTTAGGTCACCGGAGGGCACTTTTTGAGAAGCGAAAGCGGCTTAGTGATTACGCCCTGATATTTGGTATGTTTGGGATCGTTGTCATGGTAACGGAGACAGAACTCTCCTGGGGGGTTTACACAAAGGTAAGTTTTTGGTTCCAACTATTATGTAAGACTTACAATATTTAAAAAAGCATACTGTTCATATATACAGTACTGTATACCTATTATATATATATACACACACACAGTTTATATAAATATATTGTGTATGTTTACAATACAAATGTCTAAGACTACAAAAACCCATTTAGTTTAAGAGTATAACTTATAGTTGTANTTAATTGAAAATAATTTGAAACCTGATTGCTGGTATATGTTAAATGCAGGTTATTTACTCTTTATTTATTATTTATTACCAACTGGTCAGTCTGATCACCTCAGACATTTGGAACTTGTATACTAATAAATTAATGAATTAAGTCTTGTGAATCTAATCATTTTTAATCTGTACTGGTTAATTTAAGCTTTATGTCATGATAACTATGATCTTATATTCTATTCTAAACCATCAAATCCTTTTGGAGTGACCACTTGGCTCTCATCAGATTTATAATGGCTGTGCTATTTTGGGTCCAGAGGGAATGAAACTGCTACTATGTGACATTCACCCGAATTAACAGAATTATCACTTGGGTTGTTCTTGTTTGGGGAAAAAAAACCTGTGATGGCCCGCGGGAAAAACTCTCGATCCAGATGTCTTTGTTCGGAGTTTGACCTTAGAAAAATGTTTCCAGGTGACCAACAGGTGCATTAATTAGTTTACCATGTATCATGTCACAAGGGAAATTTATAACGATTTCAGACCTAATTTTAATTTCTCAGAGGGACTGTAGTTAACAAGAGTAAAATTGAAAGGTGAGAAGACAGTCTAATTTTGCTTTGAAAATTAAATCTTCTAATTGGCTTTTTGTGGTTATATACATTATTAAGGACCCGTGTTCTTTCGTGCTCTCCGGTTCCCTTCCACAGTTTAAAATCAGATTTTGTTGCTTTTTTCAAATTGTGTTTAGGTGATTTGTAATCACGAAAAGCCTATAGTGAGTATGAGTGTGAATGTGTGTGTTGCTCTGTCATTGGAGAGTGTCGCTCGAATTGATCAATTCAGAGTGTATCCTGCCTTAGACCCAGTATAGCTGGGATCCCTCAGGCGGGTACCAGCTTCGTGAGACCCCGAAATAGAAAAGTTGTTGTGAAAATGGTTAGTTGGTTGAATAAAATAAAATGTTTTGTTTTAAATATTTAACAAGTGAGAATCCTAAAGCTGTAGTGTTTAGCGACAGTAATTAGGTCAAATTCAAGTGTTATTATTTTGGGTTTTTTACTATAAAAGTAAACGGCAATATACTTTTATAAATAAATGCTTTTAATATAAATGCTTTTTAGTATTTAAACAACACTGCAATGTAGTGAATTATGTAGTGAACACAGAATTATTATGGCCCAATGAGAACTATTTTGAAAGTGCAGCAAAATTGTTTTTATTGTTGCCTTCATTACTTGAATATCAACTAACATGTCCTCCTTCTAACTAACTACCACCAGCACATTTAAACTCAGACGGCAGAACAAGAAATATAATTCCCTACAGTATTCACATCATCCTAAAATCGCTCGTCTGCACTGTATCATCGTGGATTAACTTTACTTGGAAAATAAATTCAACTAGATTAATTCTTTAAAAAAGCAGATCTATTATTTAACTACTTTGTTACCAAACTTACTTTTGCCATTGGGATTATTATACTAATATATTTTTTCCTGCACAAAGGAGGGTTATTCTTCAGGGCGAAGCACTGCAGATTATTGTGACGCAAATCTTCTACATCATAAATATATACACTGTTTCAGACAATTTTTGAACAATTATTGAGTGAGTATAACTATTGTAATGTGTTTTTTTTTGTTTGTATATTTTTCAGGAATCTTCATATTCATTTGCACTGAAATGCCTTATCAGCCTATCCACTGTTATTTTGCTCGGTCTTATAATAATGTACCACGCTCGGGAAATACAGGTGAGTCTGGTTTTCTTTTATTTCGTTAAGAATTGTTTTGAAAAGTCAGTTTAAACACCTACCAAACACTATAAACACTATATTTCTCGATTTTAAATTTAACATTTACTAAAACTGTTATATTGCAACATTACATTGTTTAAATGAATGAAACATTTTTGCAATTCTCAAAGAATGCTGTTATTGCCTGAAAAATTCCAGAACACAATATTGCAATATTTGTGATTTTTTTGGATAGTAGTTTTTATTTAATTCACATGATTTTTCAATCATTCTTCATATCACTGAAGTACTGTGGTTTGCAGTTGCTATTGTTTTTGGAAAAAAAATATTTTTGAAAACCTTGTATAAGCGCCTAGATTCCAGTTTGTCGTGATAGCCGTGTTATTGTGATAGTCTTGGAAAAAAAGTTATTTCAAAGATATATACCAACGATCCTCAAAATGGTCGTCACGTCAGTTACAGAAGACTGAAGAATAGAGTTCTAAACTACCATGGATAATAGCCAAATTCAGCAGCCCTAATTTTGTTAATTACTTTTTCCCTGCAGTTATTCATGGTGGACAATGGAGCAGACGACTGGAGGATAGCTATGACATACGAGCGCATCTTTTTCATTGTGCTGGAGCTGCTGGTGTGTGCCATTCATCCGATTCCAGGGCAGTATGTGTTCACCTGGACCGCCCGGCTGGCCTTCACCTATGTGCCCTCTGTGGCCGACGCAGATGTAGACATCATCCTCTCCATCCCCATGTTCCTTCGGCTCTACCTGATTGGCCGTGTCATGCTCCTGCATAGCAAGCTTTTTACAGATGCATCCTCACGAAGTATAGGTGCCCTCAACAAAATCAACTTTAACACACGATTTGTCATGAAGACACTCATGACAATCTGCCCGGGCACTGTGCTGTTGGTCTTCAGTATTTCTTCTTGGATCATCGCAGCCTGGACAGTTCGAGTCTGTGAGAGGTATGACACACAGCAACTCTGATCCTGATCTGCACAGCTTTTCCTCCCCACACACACATTCTCTTGCTCTGTCTTTTGCTCTTTCTCTCTGCATCTCCCACTCACTCACTCACTCACTCACTCATTCCCTCCAGGAGCATCACGCTGGCTGTATGAAGAGCTTCTCTCCCATCAGCTCTGCAATTGCACCACAAATCCTAGTCCATGTTTTGCAAGCTGTGCTAGCAATTGTTAAATAATTCATGACTGGCTAATTGTTTGTTTGCGGAATAGTTTGTTTTGGTAAATTTGAATGGCCCCGAGGACACACATTTGATAAATTACGAAATCATTATGATGTCATCCCTTGAGATTCGGAATGAAGCGAAGATTTCATAATGGTCAAGGCATGTTAGGAAATGGACAATCACTGGTTGAATGCTGCAGAGTCTTGTTTTCTAAAGCTGCATTGTGCCGAATGGGTCAGATTTGCTATAAGTGATCAGCAACTGATCGAGTGATCATTGAATTGTATTGTTTTTGTTGTTTGTTTGATTTTCACCATTTCTGCCTGCCTTCCTGCCACTTCTCCATAACTTTACCTCTCCAACATTATCCTTATTAATTATTATATTGCGACCAACAAAAAGAATCATCTAACCATAATGTATTCGCACCTCACTAAATCAATTTGCTATAATTATTAGCGCCAGAATTAAGTCAGAAACAGGCATCAGCAGCACGACTGGAAATTCGCTATTTCTCCACAAATAATTGGGATGCTACTATGATGCAAAAAAAAACAATAGCATATGCAGATAAGCCATGATGCAACGACTTCTATTAGGAATGCAAGCTAAGAGTGTTTGCATTCACTTGAAAAATTACATTTCAGATACATTGATTTCAATAACATTTCTTTTTTTTTTTTTTTTCCTAAATTCAGTGTTTTAAAGGCTTTCATATTTTCTCAGAGGTGTTCTCTTGTGTTTTTCTTCCGTACATTGGCATTAACGCTCATTTAAAACGAGATATTGCTGTTTGTTAAAAACTGTTTTTTTTTGGTATTGTTTACTGCATAGTGTGCTGAAACACAAGTAGTGTAGAGTTTTATGGTGTTGTCATAAACCAGAGCCAGTATAGAGTATTGTCATATATTCAGGTTTGCTGGGTGCTTTAATCCATACAGTAATTTGATTTACGTACTCTCTATGTGAGATTCAGAAAAGGTGAATGTAACTTGAGTTTCTTTAAAATGTAATGCACTTTAAGTTCTTGGAATATTCTTTTTTATAAATGCAATACGTAATTTGGTCTGTTAAGTAAAGTTCTGTATACAGTTTATCCGTATTGATTTTGTATATATGTCGGGCGGACTGCAAAGCATCTGGTATAGATCGAGAAAAAATATCTGATATATAACATACATATATGCTTATAGTTATACTATATGTGTGTATGTATACATTTTAATCATATATTGTTACAGTATGTACATATGTGTGTATACAGTGTACTGTAAATGTATATACACACACATATACATATAAATACACATACATACATACATACATACATACATACATACGTCAAAGAAACTAAGGAGTATGGAAAGCGAAAAGAGAAAGAAATTTTCTTTGTAAAAGCATTTTGCTATGGCTGTGTATTTTTTTTTCGGTGGGTTTATAAGTGTGTGAAGACACAGTGATGAAGAGTTTGGAGTGGTAAACAAGGTGAAGGTTGATGTTACACCATACCACTACCCAGCACTCCAGCCCCCCAGTCTCATTGCCTGCAGTGCACGACACAATGCTGCCCACTCTCTGGTTCTTTTTGCGTGAGTAATTTGTGTTGCGTATGCGTGCTTGTATGAATGTATGCAAGGATATTCTTCGTTTTTTTCAGTGTGTGTGTGTGTGAGTGGGAGAGTCTATAATTCACTGTTGTACTTTCTATTTCCCTTCTATGCTGCTCCATAGGGATACCATGTGAGTCCTCGTTCTCTAGCCGTGGAAAACCTATCATTGTTCATTGAGCTGGTGCCACTGCTGCTCTAAGAAGGGGGGAGGGGTGGGATTCAGCATCTCTTGACGGAGAATAAAAAATTCAGTTTACTTAAGAAAAAGAGCGAGAGATAAATCACACGTGCATGTGGCACCATTTGGGGGAAAAAAGGGAAGATTACTGATAATAAATGTTCTAATGGTTTGAAGAGTTTGGTTTGTGCAGCACTATGAATCAAGTGTCTCTTTCTAAAGTGCTCAGGAGTAGGAGGAAAGAAGAGGAGGAGGAGGAAGAGGAGGGAGTTTGTGTTAAAATGGAGCAGCTCCTTCAAATCACCTTTACAATCAGGCCTGAGGGCAACTCTATTTTTTTTTCATTCTATTCCTTCTGCTGTTGGTTTTAAGCTGTAATCTGCCTTGGCACCAAAGTGTTGTTTCACACACTGACAGCACAGTGCATTTGTTTTCTACATGATACACACACTCATGCTGTTGGGTGGGACATTTCAATACAATGGCATTAATGGACCAATGGTGCGAAGGTGGCTGTCTGTTTTACCACACAAACCGAGGGTTTTTTGAATGCTAGAGTACTAGGTGCCCACCTCTGGTAAACTATGAAACAGCATGGTGGTCTTCATGTTTACTGCTCTGCTCTTGTACAAAAGAGGCGCTCGCTTCTCCAATGTGCTGCTAAATTGGTTTGACCGCGCCATCGAGCACACTGGCCTGAACGGTGTGAGAGTGGACGAGCGCGGAGTCTGTCTGGAGCGGGAGGAATGGGAAGCGAAAGAGATGGGGATTGTTTGCGTCGTTGGCTTTTCATTCACATTCAAGTTGGCTTTTCTCCTATTCATCTTCTATGGCCTGTTGGCCGCCCACCCCGACCATATTTCTTTTGAATAATCTGCATGAAACAGGCTGTTTACCCCCCCAAGTGCATAAGAATCCCTTACATTAGTCCATCTTTAGGTCTGTCAGAGGTTTTCCCTCTTATTTTTCCTCTCATTCCCCGAATCTGAAAATCTAAGAATGGAAATCATCATTCATTCCCAGAAGACAAGTAAATTGCAGTTGCAAGTTTTTTCTCCTGCTGACCTTCTTTTACTAATTCTCAGAGCATGTTCCTTTCGATCTCCACGAGTCTTTCAACAAGATGACGGTCTCTGAAAAATTAAACTTCTGCAGATGCGTATATGAGCGATGTGTGTTGGGCTTCGCACAAGCTCAGGCTGTTGTTGGCTACATCATGGCATCTTGTATCCATGCTGTGATCGTTTGAGATGATTGTGGATTTGGTTACGGAAACATCTGAATAGGATTTTGGGAAATCTGGGGTTTTCGGAAAGTCAGTTTCTGCTAACACGTCTTGATCTCAGTTGAAGGTGGTGCCAGCTCTTCACCATTTTTTTGCCAGTACTGCATACAGTATATTGAGAGCCTTAAAAGACCAACATGTGCTTTTTGACTGAAACCACTGTAGTTGATCCACCGGTTAGATGTCTTTAGTGCTTCTGAAGATTTCAGGGAAATGGTAATAAACTTGAGCACTTTTTTTTTTAAATGCAACTTTAGCTAGAGATGACACAGGGTTCCATTTATGCGTCACATAAACGGACATCTTCCTTTAAGATCTCAAATTTGTGCATGGTAGAGATTCTTGTAGAAGTCTGGATATGCAGAGTTGTGTGCCAGAGTTTGTCTGATGTTACATCTGGTACATTTATCAAACCAAGACTCCTTCTGCTTGTAAGCTTTGACACCAGCTTCAAGAAAGATCAGTTGAAGATCGCTGAATCAATGTGCGAAGGGTTTGTTTCAGTTGCCATTGTTTCACAATGTTGGTCTAGCACATTGGCGGATATCCTAAAACAGGAGAAAAATCCATTACTGTCCAGCCACTACAAGACATTTTCTGTTTCAAATAGCTAAAACAACACGTGTCTAGATTTCCTCTCACTCATGGTGATTTGTACCAGGCTTTGTATCTCTGCTCTCAATATACTGGTTTATATCTCAGCATGCAGGTTGTGGATTCTGATTTCAAATGCCTGCATGGTAACAATGCTTCCGCATGTTTAAATGGGCCACTTCTAATAAAAACATGGCTAGATAAACTAATAAAACCTCTCTGTATTAGAGCATGACTGCAGATTTGGATTGTCAGGAGCAAATGATAGTAGCATGAGATTGCTTTTGTTTGAATATGTCGTCTTCAGGAGGACATTAAAGCGCTCTGAGTGAAGTTCTTTACTCCCTTCAAAGCAAGGATAAATGTGTTCGGTGCTGTTCACATTTGCTCCCAAAGTTTGGTGCAGAATCAGACTTGAGTCGACGCCAAGAGTCATATAATGTCTCGCTTATTTCTCAATAGAAGTTTCAGAATGGACTGCAGTTGTTGGAAGTTATTATTGTATATAGCACTGGGCCGCTGTACTTTAAAAAAAAATGTAAAAAAAAAAAAAAATCGTGATTGTTTTCTTTATTGGTGCCATTTTGTTGCAAATATCCTTTTGATCCATGGATCTTTGCATGTTTTTTTTTCTTACTTTTCTAGGTATCATGACAAACAGGAAGTCACTAGCAACTTTCTTGGAGCTATGTGGCTGATTTCCATAACTTTCTTATCAATTGGCTATGGAGATATGGTTCCTCATACATACTGCGGGAAAGGGGTCTGTCTTCTGACAGGAATCATGGTAAGACAAAACGGAACACTTATAATGCGAGTGACGGTTCGTATGAAAACTGTATCCATTAATATAGCTCATTTAACAGGGGGCGGGCTGCACTGCTCTTGTAGTCGCAGTGGTAGCCAGAAAATTAGAACTCACAAAAGCCGAAAAGCACGTCCACAATTTCATGATGGACACACAACTTTGTAAACGAGTAAGTGTTTAACTTCATCACTCTTCATTATTATGGGATGGACTACGGAGACTTTTTTTTAAAAAGTGGGAACTTTACGCCATTGTTAGTGGGGATATTTACTGATAGTATGTGACACACAAAATACAAAATGTACAGAAGACACAATGTAGAAATATACATTAAAACAGATGAATGCAACTTAGTATTTCTTTCATTCAACTTTGGGCAAGCATTTTTTCTAATAAGTAATTTTTGTTACAATCAAAAATAGAAAGTAAGATTTGTAATCATGTGATGTGTATGTTTAAGGTAAAGAACACAGCTGCCAATGTACTCAGGGAAACATGGCTCATCTACAAACACACAAAATTAGTGAAGAAGATCGATCATGCCAAAGTGCGCAAGCATCAGCGCAAGTTCCTGCAGGCCATTCACCAGTAAGCAAAATGTTTCGCTTTTATTTCTTTTCTGCATAAGCTTTACACATCTAATAAACTACACAAAAACAAACGTACGCTTTAGGCAACTTGTAGTTAGGAGAAAAAACTATTATTTCAGACTGATTTAAATATAATCATTTAAGGCTAAATTATAAAAACATTTCAGGTTTTTTGGATGCTTAACTCATTCTCTCCACTATTTTTTTTAACTAAAAGATGGAAAACGCCTAATGCCATTTTGATTTCGGGCATATGTTTTATTTTCATTGTCTATACTCCGACATAGATCCAAATTTGGATTTTATTAGGGCAGACCAGTGTTTTTTGTGTTATTCTTTAACGTGACGATTGTGCTTTCCCCCCTTTCTTTCCTCAAACCCCCTACCTTGTGCGTATGGTTAGTGCAGTGTAATGGCTCTCATGTTGTGTATGTCGTGGTTCTAAACTTGAACTGTGTTTTGTCTTCGTTCTGCTCTATCTCTGCAGAGCTCAGAAGTAAGTTTTGTCCTCTGTGTTATCCTCCCCACATACTTCCTGTCTCTGTTTCATATGCATGGAGTCGGAAGCTGAATGCTGATTTTTTTTCACCTATTATTGCTTCTCTCCATTCTATATTTAGAATGAAAAAAGATGCAACATTACCTAATGCCCTATGGTTTTATAGAACCTTGTGTGAACGAGAAGCATCTTTGAGACTGAGATTTTGTTTATTTGCACCGATTTCATTTCCTCAAAAGGCTACATCTCTGTATTAACTTGCATTGATCGCCCCACCGTGAGTGTCCTGGGTGACAATTTTACCCAGTTGTGTTGAACTTATGGTAGTCCTGTATTATTGAACGTCCATAAACAGCATTTATTACATAATAACAAATGCAACGTTTTTTTCAACATATAAATAAACATAAATTATGAAACAAATATTTTGATACATTGATGAAAAAATTATATGTTTATATGGTATTTAATAATATACAATAATATATAATATCTGTAATTATTAATTTAGGATATGCAATTATTCTTCCATAGCAGGCCCAGATTTTGTGTTATTCCCGTATTTAGCAGATGCTTTATCCAAAGTGACTAGTTTTAGCAAACAAAACCTTTTCCTGGACTCAAAGCCTTAAGCTACAGACATTAAGGCTCAGGCAGGGCTTTAATGCAAGATGATATGGAGTTTGCGCATTAGAAAGAATGCTGATCATGTCCTGCATTCTCCATCTCTTTGGATAATGAGAAATCCATTAAGATCTTGGCAGTTTGATAATTACGGTAAATCCCAATTTAGAGCCAAGGACTTGCATTCTTCTAATCACGCCACCTAACAGGCAGGATATTAAAGCAGCCTTTCTCACAGTGTCTCCTCATGGTCAGAGTCATCCCTGTACACGTTCACAGTTGCTATGGCTCGACAAAAAAAA
Organism: Paedocypris carbunculus; assembly: GCA_028128575.1. Taxonomy (NCBI): domain Eukaryota; kingdom Metazoa; phylum Chordata; class Actinopteri; order Cypriniformes; genus Paedocypris; species Paedocypris carbunculus. Next base: position 2,647,693 of record SOMO01000039.1, on the reverse strand, counting down.
AAAACGTCATTAACACATTCTTTTAAAATTTTGTTCAGAACCAAGCCCACAGCAAGCAATGCCATTCTCACAAGCATTTTCAGCGGTGTCACATATACCTCTACCTCAGCTGTTTGCCACTTCCTTTGACCTCATCCACAAACGAGGCTCTCGGATGGCTTTTTTTGTGAATGGTTGACGCGTGCCTGCAGGGGCAAACGGAGATGTGTCATGTTTGAACGTTAAGTTAAGAGTTTTCTCTTCTTTACATTTCATAGATTGGGTTTGCATGACTGGTTTGGCAAACAGGACTGTGAATGCTTGCATGAAGGCCACTCTCTCTCTATCCCGCCTTCCTTATCGAGTTTTCCTGACAGGACTCTGTTACTCTTCCCTAACGCCCCCCTCCTCCTAAACCCCCTGCCCCTCCATAACCCTACCTCCTCCCAGGCTCCGCAGTGTGAAGATGGAGCAGAGGAAACTCAATGACCAGGCCAACACTCTAGTGGATTTGGCCAAGGTAGGAAATCATTTTTTGGTTGATAGTACACTATATTACCAAATGTATTTGGTCACCCAGCCAAATGATTTAGGTTTTTCAGGAGTTGAGCTTGGCCCCTTAGTGAAAGGAACTTTGAATGCTTCAGGATACCAACACATTTTGGACAATTCCATGCTCCCAACCTTGTGGGAACAGTTTGGAGCAGGAGGCCCTTCCTCTTCCAACATGATATTGCACCATTGCACAAAGCCAAGTCCATAAAGACATGCATGACAGAGTCTGGTGTGGACGAACTAGACTAGACTAGACAGAGTCCTGACCTTAACCCTATAGAACAACTTTGGGCTGAATTAGAGCGGATACTGAGAGCCAGGCTTTCTCAACTAACATCAGTGTGTCACCGCGCTTTTAGAAGAATGGTCAAAAATTCCCATAAACACGCTCCTCAACCTTGTGGACAGCCTTCCCAGAAGAGTTGAAGCTGTAATAGCTGCAAAAGGTGGACCGACATCATATTGAACCCTATGGGTTAGGCATGGGATGGCACTTAAGTTCATATATGAGTCAAGGCAGGTGACCGAATACTTTTGGTAATACTGTATAGTGTATGTGTGAGTTGTATTGGATCATAAAAATGTGGTTGCTTAAAAAAAGTACTAAATACTTTAATAATAAAAAAAAAAAAAGTATGGCATAAACAATGAAATAGTAGATATTTTAATAATGTCCTAGTAATGTGGGGTCATTTATTTCTATAAACAGGCTTGAATTTATCTTTTGGTTGGGTTTGAAAGCCTCTAAAAATCACAGCCATTGTAAATCTACTATAAGTCTACGGTTAAGTAAATGGCTTTGGTGGCTTTATTGTGCTGAAAGATCTCGGGTAATCTGGAGTAGTGCAACACTTGTTCTTCCCACTTCCTTTGGTTGTCCATTTTGTCAATCGTCCTGATTGATTTTGATCGTTTCCCCTCTTTGTGTACTGCAGACACAGAATGTGATGTATGACCTGGTGTCAGAGCTGCAGGAGCGCAGTGAAGAGCTGGACAAGCGTATTGGCACACTGGAGGACAAGCTGGACGCGGTGACCGGCAGCCTGCAGGCTCTTCCCTGTCTGATCTCCCAAGCCATAACTCAGCAGCAGCAAGACCTCTTGGATGGCTTTGTGCATCGATTCAGGCCTGCTTCGCTGGGTTCGGAACGTTCTTGGACCCCCTCCAGACGGCGGCGTTCCCCGTCCACTGCTCCACACACTTCATCCGACAGCGGCTAGCAGGGGTCGCTACTCTGCCACCGCTTCCAGGGGCCTCAGACTTTTCCAACGGATGATGATCAAGCCGAAACGGAGGAGTAGTATTTACAAGTAGACATGATTTAATAAAACTAGTAGATATATGGTTTACGTTTAGCCATTGTATGGCTGTTCAAGTTAGCTTTTTTGTAAAGCCTTCATATATTTAAAAGACTGAGTTAAGGAAGCTGGTCCTTAAAACTGTAAATCACTGAGCAAATGGGTGTCAACCACAAAAGGAAGGAAGATTCGCATTGTCCTGAGAGGCATCCCTACGGGCGTTTTCGGGATGATCTTTAAGAACGTGTTTGGGTACTCGGATACCATTTCAGTGTTCAGCCGGAGAGGGAGAGGAACATGACCTTACTACTGAGTAGAGTATTGCAGGAATGCCAATTTTAGCTCCCTTGCTCCTCTAAGGGAAACTGGGTGCAAGTTACCTTTCTTTCTTGGTTATCTACTGGCATGTTATTTTTTTCAGTGCCTGAATGTATAGACTGTGAAGGGTTGTGCATTTACACACTTTCAAGGGAATTTTGTACATTGTGAACAAAAGCATTGCATTCCTTTTTCAGATACATTCCTCTTGATGACATTCTCCCAGATTGTCTCAAGAATTACCATCAACTTAGTCGCAGTCTTCTCTTATTTCCCAAAGTTGCTCAATTCTTCCACCAGTTACTAGAAAGAAGGGTAGGATGGTTTCTGCCCAAGTCAGCAACCCTTTCAAAACAAAATCAGATCTTCCAGACGTCTTCACATCACCACGAAGCTGCGCGTTAGAACACTTAAAGACAGCACAGAGTGCTAAATGCTGTTGTAGACACAAATATATGACAGAGCTGAGATTCAGGCCTTGCATGTTTCAGTGCAAATGTGGCGAATGGATTATGGATGGTTTTTTAAATGAGCGTGTGTGTGTGTGTGTGTGTGCGTGTGTGTGTGCGTGTGTGTGTGCGTGCGTGCGTGTGTGTGTGTGCATTGTTGTTTTGCTTTCTTTTTTATATTTTTTTTTCACAGATTCCTTTTTAAGACAATGAATAGTATTTTTTAGAATTGCTTATATAGACACAGTAATGTTCTGTTTAGTATAAAATCTACCTATTAATGAAACAATCTACAAAAACACCAAATTCATCCTTTTACAATTCTACAATTACAAGGAGCCCTATGAAGTTTAGCCAAAAATATTAACAAATAAACAAAATGTCATATGACGGAATTCTTATTTTTTATTTATTTATATATATATATATATATATAACTGAATAAGATCAGACACAAATCTTTTATGGCAAAACGTTTTAACTCACATAATATGTCAATAATATGTTTAATTTGTGTTATTTTTAATGTAAGGACATTATAATTAAGAACACTTGAGAGATTCAAAGACAGAGAAGAGAAATAAAGCCAACTCCACTTCCATCTACCCAAATGTTAAAAATGCATGTTTTTCTAATTTGCTTGTGAATCCTTTGATAATTAGAAAGTAATTTTATACAGCATATATAGAACCTTCATCACAATTAAACAGACTCCTTTCAAAATTGCTTTACACTTGTCAGTGCTGTGTTTAGCATCACGGCTCTTCTGGTCTCTTGCACAAAAGGTTTCTAAAAATAGCTTTTAAAAAATTGATGGAAACACTTTTTAGACGGTTTTAGAAGAGTTTGATAAAACAAATATTGAAAGCAAAAGAAATGTCAAGTTGTCAAGGCACACAGGAATAGAAAAGAGTTTCCCTGAAGTTTTTACTGATAAACTCGAGTGCAATTAAGGCCCCAAATATCAAGTTTGATCACATGGTTCATATACCTTCCGTTATAACTTCCGTATAACTATGAGTACTGTGCCAATTTGAAAGATTTAGAGCTTGTATGGTAAATAAAACTGCTTAGTTGATGGGACACCAAAACACAAAAGAGGTTTTACTGAACAACATGGTTTGTTATCTAAGATATTTTGTTCTTTAATGCCTTTTTCTGTGAAATACACGTGAATGATTAAACCGAAAGAAGGTCTTGCATTTTGTATCCTCCAGGTTGACTGTATATAAAGGCATGGGTTATCATATGGTCTCCGATGTTGAGATGCTCTTATTTTGTTTACATAGCGAAAGCCCAAGATGCTATACAGTATGGACAGAAATGGTCCATGTTTCAGAAAATAAATATAAAATACTTGCAAAGCCACTGTGTCATTGTTGTGTTCAGTCAAGCACGATAAGGAGAAAGGAATGTGCTCAGTATTTCCGTTGGCTCTACTGGCGTGGTAAGTACCACAGCTTTATTCTTCTGCTAAATGGCATAATGCGCATGAACAGAAGTCTTTCAGTGTTATGAACTCAAATATTATGTTTTAGGGAAGCCACCGCATCCTTATATTTTGTAGGTTTGGTGTACTTTGAAAAGAGGATCACGTACTGTAAAGTGTGAATCTGGTAGACGGAGCTACAATATCTGATTCGAGATTCTGCAAGGGATTAGAAAAAAATGCGTGGGTACAGTAGAAGTGACATTAACAGTGGAGAGTCTCAGACATATTTGAAGAACAAACATCACTTCACATTTGTATCTTTTTAAGATTACGTATATAGTCACAACATTTGTTTGTGAGGTGATTTTGTTGAAATGGCCACCTGGGAACATATCGAAACTGTGCTCTGCATTTTAACCGTTCAGTGAATTTACACACACAACAAGCACACACACACACACACACACACACACCCAAAACAAACAAACCCGGAGCAGTGGGCAGCATTTACCCGGAACCGGATTTGAACACGCAACTCTATAAAGCGAGATCACAAGTGCGTCAACAAAAGCAAAAAGAATAAATAAAAATAATATATTGTTAGTAATAGTTACAAAGACGGGTAATAAAAAATATTGTAAGAAGCGTGATGAATTGCGCGATGTAGCTGCACTGACCTCTAGTGGGAATCCCTCGAAATAACAGCGGGTGTTGTACACGTAGTTTTGTTCAGGGAACGGTAATAAATGTTGTAGTTTTTTAAGCTGGAGGAATCATTGAGAAAGCATTTTCGGTCTGCCAAAATCAGTCGCAACGTCTCTCAACAGAGGTGGCACTAGAGTCATCTCTGCTGGTTTATGTTTAATCTCAGATTCAACTTCCTGTTACAGCACCACGTTTGCTTTATCATTTCGTTTTTCCTTTCTGAAGCTATTTATCTCCAGCTGGAATCCCTCACTGTGCATCACAAAAGTAAGAGTTGTCTCAGGGTTATTGTAATTTTATGTATGATAAAGAACAATGTAAATGGCAAATACTGGGGTGTTCTATAGAAAACCAGTTGTGTGGTTGGTAGTGATGGACTTTGAAATGTTTGTTTTTGCTGTTCTGATTCATTTACGTACATTTGGTTACTTGTTTTAGCTAAACTTTAGCCGAAAAATCATCTTTGGTCAGCTGTGAGACAAATAAGACATTATCATGTGAGAACACAGACAGCAAATTCTTAATCTGTGATCATCTGCTAAACCCACACTTTCTTTTGCAGATTTTGGGAAAGCAAAGCAGTGGTTTGTCTGGATGATGTCCACCTTGCACAAAAAAGAGATTTAAAAAGAGCTGACTGTTTGAATGGTTTTTGAAATGTTTACATTTCTACTCTGAGTATGAAAGACTTTACTGTATGTATACACGACCAAAAAAAATGGAAGAACAAAAGGATCATCTTGCGTTTTTAGGAAATTGCTCTGTGCTGTTTAAGCGGTCTAAAGCAAATTCCAAATCCCATTTCACCACAACGGGGATTCAAAATGTACCCAATGGCACAAGGTGTAGTCCCCCAACTACGCCGGTGGAAGTTAAGCATTGGGACAACCAAGAGTCTTGCTCAGATGTCACTGTCTCAGGTGGGCACACGTCTGACATTCTTGAGTCTGAAGTCTCCATCATCCACTCAGCAGAGCACTACGCTAGACAACAAGAAGAGGTTTACAAGATGAAATATTCATACTTGAAGTCTTGGCCTGGTCTTTTGAGACTGCTAGCAGGCCTTGAACTTCTCTTTGGAGGGATGGTTTTTGCCTGCGTTTGTGGCTCTATTCAGAGAGACAGTGAGTGGTCAAACTACTACAGGCCGAGTTATGGATTCAGTGATGTGTATGGATACCGATACAATGGACCCATGACAGTCTTTGTGTTGGTGTTTGGCGGACTTGCGTGGATACTGACTGTGATGTTGTTGGCTTTGGGTCTGACGATGTATTACAGAACTATACTGCTGGATTCTAAATGGTGGCCTCTTACCGAAGCTTCCGTGAATTTAGTACTTGGTCTGTTGTACTTGTCTGCTGGTATAGTTTATGTAAATGATTTGAATCGTGGTGGGCTCTGCTTTATGAGCGTCGGTAATAACCCTCTTCTGTCTCAGCTGTGTCGGGTGGAAGGGGGGCAGATTGCCGGCACAGCATTTATTTTTATAAATATGCTTCTGTATTTGATGAGCTTCCTTGTGGGTCTCAAAATGTGGAGACACGAAGCAGACCGCAGATGGAAGGAGCTCAAGTCCAGCCAGGTGAAGGAAATTTAGAATTACAAAACAAATGAGTTAAAGGCCCAAACTTCTGAATTTGTTTGCATGCAGGTTCAGACTGTGAAGTCCACATTGAATATGGGCAGTTTATCAACCAGTTCCAAGAGAATTTCTTTCAGAGGTGAGCAGGGTCAATGCTCCAAGGAGGAGAGCAGATTGGTCCAGGTTCAGGAAGAAGAGAATCAAGTCTTTTTAACTGGTTCTGTCCCAGTAGGACACGTTCCTAAACCGAGGATCATTGCTGATTATGTCATGTTAGTGTCCCTTTGTGTTTGTTTTTTATTATATCAAAACTCTGTTGGGTTAATGGAAATGTTGGAATCTGATACATTTGATGTCTTCAAAAATATGTTCACTTCTTTGGTAAATTCAAGCAGTTCAAATTCAAAATCACTATTATAAATATGGCTTGAATTGGTGTCAACACAGTAAGAGGAGCACTGTACATAATAAATAGTCAGATATTTCTTTCTTTCCAGAAAATACCCTGAAATCCTCTCCATAGAGGAGAAAGAGCAATATAAAGCGGTTTTTAATGATCAATATCCAGAATACAAAGACTTACACAGGGCAATTGCAGCCGCTCTTGTAAAATTCCAAGAAATGGACGACATGATGAAGCAGCTCATCAGTAACAGAAGTGACGCTGAGGTAAGAAGAAACACAAACCAATTTTAATTAAACTGGCTCCTTCTGATCATTTTATAAAATTGCAGTTTTAAATCTTTGAATAGGCTAGTCAGAGAATCGCTAAGGTACTGAAGGAATATGAGCAGAAAAAGAAAGTAAGAACCTTGTCTTTCCAAGAATGATTTGTCATGCAGGCACATAAACTATTTGTTCATTTGACAAATATTTAATGCACATTGTTTATTTAAGGATCCTGCTTTTCTTGAGAAGAAAGAACGATGTGAATATCTAAAGGCAAAACTTAGCCACATCAAGACGAGGATTCAAGTATTCGACCAACACTTTACTGTGAATGACACATGATGCATCTTTAACGGTGTAGTATTATATATATAAAATATATAAAATGGATCTGTAGGCATATATATGTGTGTGTATATACTGTATGTATAAACGGGTGTATATTCTGTATATTTATACACTGTATGCATGTGTATATACACACACTAATATATACATACGTCATATAAACATATACTGTAGATTAATTTTACAAACTATAATAATAGCAAGATGCATTCATGTATGTATACACTGTATGTATAAAGGGGTGTATATACTGTATGCAAGTGTATACACACACACACACACACATATACGTATATATACATATATACATGTTTACGCACATACTGTAAATAAATTGTACAAACTATAATAATAGCAAGATAATTATGTAGAAACATACAGTAGACTGTACAGTTGCAGCACACACACACACACACACACACACACACACAAAACCCAAACATTTTTTTGAAAACAAGTTTGACTCTTAAAGAATCATTTAGCGGAGTAGTTTTTACACTGGTGGTCTCACTGAGACTCCTGGTGGCTGGATCAAGTTTTTCGCCATCAGAGTGGAGTCTTCTGATGAAGGCGCCGGTGCTTTCAGACACGCAGCTTTTCTTTACGGGTGAGTTACATAATCTTTTCAGTATGGATTTTTTTCTTTGTTTACTTTATTCTTCTGATTTATATCCGTTTTTATTACATGTGTTTTACTGTGGACGTGCATTTCTAACTCGCACACGTCTTTATGCTGCAGCTCTTGCAAAAAGACTCAAACTTTGTGTATGTCCCTCTTGCTCAGAGAGAACTAATGTGTTAGCTATACAGCAACAATACGCTGTTTTAAATTACTTTTGCAAAGACTGAAACATATAAATGAGCGTTCTCTTAGTGTAGAAAGCAAACCCTGCTTTTGTTCTTTTCTGCTCACCTGTTAGGTTGGTTTTCATCTCTTAAAATATTTATTGCACTTTTCGGGTTACAGTATTGCTGCTCTCGCTCGCCCTCTCTCTCCCCCTCACACGCACGCACACACACACACACACACACACACACACACACACACACAGTCTTTACCTCACATACACACACACACACACACTTTATCTCTCTTATCTCTTTCTTTTTGTGTTTACTCACTCATTTACTGGTCTCAGTATCTTTTTCATTTTCTCATTTCCTGTATCCTGCTTTCCCTTTCGTTCTCTCTCTTTACTTCTCAATTGCTCACATTGCACGTTCACTCTCTTTATTTTTCTCTACTTTCTTATGTTTATATTTGTCTCTCCTCTGCTCTTATTCCTCCTACACACACACACACAAGCATTTACATACTCTCTTTTTTCTTGTCTCTCTCCCTTTCTCTTGAGATAATTACACTAATGGACACGTGTAAGTAAGCGTCATGTTAGTAATGCATCTCCTCACGTTATCTGAAGATTCAGTACAAATGAATGCACAATCGTGAGGGATAAAACACTGCAAACTGCAGGGACAGCCACCGCTCCTGTCGCTTTGAATTATTCAGATCATCATCCTTGAATTGCAGTAGAGCCGACGATGTTTAAACTGGAAAACTGCTCCAGAGTGGGATTTCTCCTTGTGCGAGGACGAGGGTGTGTGTCGCTGTGCAATTATACAGACTGAAGGCCCAGAAACGGAGACGATTCATGATCTAAAAGGAGCAAAAGTCGAGTAAAATGCCTCATGTCTTTTTCAGATTGGAATGAATCATGTATGAAACAGTGCAGCAGTACGACAGCCCACCTCGCTACAGCCCACACTACATGGCACCGTCAAACTTCTACACGTCCAGGAGTTTCTTCACCCAAAGGAGCGAGTTTGGCTTGTACCCTTCAGCGCCTCAGACGGAGGGAAGCCCTCAGGAGTTCTACAGATGGTTCTCACCACCGGGAATTGTGAAAACTATGGAGGGGTTGACGGCTCTGCTCTGTTTCGTCATCTTCGCCTGTGTGGCTTCAACATTAGTCTGGGACATGCATGGCTATGAGGCCAATGTGGGCGGTTATATCGCTGGAGCTGGGGGCTATTCGGTGGGGTCAGGGTATTATGGAGGAACCTATGGCTACCAAAGCTCCTACATGACTCCCTACTCCGCAAAGTCTGTCATGATTGCAATGGCAGCAGTAAATTTTGTTGTATCGTTAACTTTCCTCGTAGTGAGCTTCTCGAAAATGAGGTGTGTGCGGGGAAAAAGCTTTTACCTGACAGTTTTAGTGTTGGATATCATTCTGGCTATTCTGCAGTGTATTATCGACATCATATTTGTGATCGGGGTGAATCCCACCGCCCAGAGTTCACAGAGTGTGTTATACAACCCCATCCTGATGATGTGTCAGGGCACGTTAGGGAATCCCAGCATCAGCGCAGGCGCAGGGTTTCCCGGAGCGTTTCCTTCTTTTAATCGATATCTTTATCACTACTGCTTCATGGATCCTGAAGAGGTCAGAACGAGGATTATTTTTAACATCTTGGTATCTGTAACACATCACTTCATGTTCTCAAAGTCCTGTTGTGTGGTTTTAGGCCGTTGCGCTAGTCTGTGGTCTGTTTGTGATGGTTGCCCTGGTGATTTCGGCCTATTTCGCCTACAAGACTCGAAGCAAAATATGGCGCCATGGTAAAGCAAGCATCTACTGGGAAGAACCACATTTTCATAGAACCGATCGGAGCCAGAATTTGCAACAGTGGGTGAGTAGCCTTGCAACAGTATCGTTTGCATAATACGTAAACAAATACTCTAAATAAAAAGCACTTAAAAAGCATAACTTTAAAGATTGTTTATTGAATGTTATATGTGAAACTGGGTATGTATGCCTTAAATAGCGAAACTAAATCTTTTAAAATAGCCTTAATTATCAGAATTAGAGAAAACAAATGTGGTTTTGGCAAATTATTTTGTTTTTGTTTTTTTAAGAAAAATAAAGTTTTATTTACATAATGCATAAACAAATGCACTAGATAAATAGCACCTAAGAAGCACAACTTTTTGATCTGTTTAATGTCTGTAATGTAAATCTGAATTTGTGCTTTAATTTATGTATTAAATGGTGATACAAATAGCATCAATTATCAAGATTAGAGAAAACAAATGGCAAATAAAAACTTTTGTATTTAAAAACATTATTTATACATATATTATTAATTATTCATCATTGTAGACAAATAAACCAATGAGTAAAGAGTACACTTTTCAGTACAGTGAAAAATGATTTTGACCTGTTTTTTTTCCTCTTAGTTAATTATTATCTAATGTACACTGACCTAATCTTGGCTTTGCGAGTACAGCGCGCGCACACACACACAAACATTGGCTTTAAAACAGTCTTTTATTAGCTCTCTGTGGCAAGTGTAAAACACATTTCAGGTTCGAGTTTTGCTGCCTGTTTTGTTTTTTGAAGGTCAATTAATGGAGTATTGTTGTGTATTTTTTGAGTTCTCTGCAATGTGGGTCATGCCTGATTTCGGGACGTGCTATGACTTTCCTGGAAATCATTGTCGAATAAAGTTTGTTAGTAACGTGACTAGTAAGACAATAAGCAGGTCTTTTTCAGCCGGTCTCATCAAGCATATTTCCTGAAAGCTGAAACGATTGCGCGTCGTAGAAGGAAATCACGCTTGTGGACTGGTGAGATCTTTGTGTAGCCACTGATTTACAATCTCTTTGTGTATTGTGTGATGGAGAGCTTCTAAAGTGGTCTTTTAAGATGCAGCATTGTTCTAAGATAACTCTGACGTCCTTTGGTCTTTGGTTTTCTGGTAAGTGGGTTGTTCTGGTCTTTGATTAACGTTTGTTTCAGTCATTTTAAACCTCTGACCCAAATTCAAAAGTGCAGTGTGCTTTTTCTCTTTTTTGGCATTAACACTTGTGCACGTTTTGTTCCAGCGAAGTACTCAATATCCCCCCACTGTGGTTCTGTCTGAGAAGGCTATCCCTAATTTGAAGGCTGAGAACAGCTTGACTTCCTACGCTGAAGCTTCAGTCAGCATCTACAATGAGAGCGCTCGCAAAAGCAACAAGTGAGTTCCGAACATGCTCAGATTCAGAAGTTGCTTCTTAACGGAGTAGAATTTTGGCTCGTTTATACTTCATATATTTATTTTTCTTTATTTTTCTTTATATTTTTGTATGAATATCTGTACTTTCTAATACATTATTTTCAATATAAATATATACAGCAACATTAAGTCTTGTACCATTAAAAATGTAATTTTTTTCTTTGCATTACTTTTACTTTAAGTAGTTATCAAACCAGTACTTTTACTTGAGTAAAAATGTTGAACTGATCCTTTTACCGAAGTCTTTTTAACTCTAGTAAATATACATGTACTTGAGTAATGAATGTGACTGCTTTTAAAAGCACTGGTTCTTGAAGTATAAAAAGGTATGTTTTCTTTTAAAGACATTCCATGAGCACAACCAGTTCCTCTCCAGAGATTCTGTACCAGAACTCCAGTCCTGTGGAAGAAATTGAAGTGCAAAGCAGCTCGGAGCAGGAGGCCGAGGTTGAGGACGGGCTTTGTGAGACTGGCTACACGTCTTCTAGAGATTCTGCTCTTGAATCTGAAGATTATGAACTGGAGCAGTGAGTTTCCTTTACTTCATGTAGTTCCTCTGTCTGTGAGGAATATCACACTCAAAAATAAATTGAAGATGAGTAAATAGTCTGGTAGTGAATTCTTGCTTTTTAACCTGCAGATGTTACACAGAAATTGCAACGGATGAAGAGCGAAGACGGTACAAGAAACGATTTGATGCTGTTTTTGCTCGATATAAGATTCTCTGCGCAGAAATGGATGACGTCACTGATCAAATTAAAAAACTGAGTAAAGAGCTGGACACGCTCCACGAAGACTCTGTTAAGTTTCAGGTAGGAAACGGCAACCAACATTGTGTGTGGATGCTACATTTTTGTTGTGTCCTTGAACATTTCTTCCATTTATAGGCTGTAGCTGATGAATATAATCGACTCAAGGATTTAAAGCAGGTATTCCGACTTGTGCACCACACACACACATCTTTTACAGATTTGCTTCTATTCTAGTCTCCAGAATATCTGGACAAGAAGCACCAGTACCGCAATCTGAGGCAGGAGCTGTTTCATATCAAGCAACTTGTGAAAACTTATGACCAAAGCCTTGAAAGACAAGACGAGACTGGTGATGTTCGGTATTTCTTTGTCTGACATTTTGTTGATGTGTAAGACGTGTCGCACTGTGAAAATAAGATTGCAGTATTTCTACGCTGCTTGTTGAAAATACTAGATCTACTCTGGTTAAACAAATAGTGGGAGAACTTTTTTTAGGATTTTATTTATTTTCTTTTCAAGTAAATACATTTATTTTATTTACTTTTTTAATTTGTATCTTAGATGATTTTCTGTGTCTCTCAATATGTAATGTTGTAATTTTATTGTAATGTCCAAAATTTCTATTTAATTACCAATTGTTATAACAACAAAACATTAAGTGTTATAAGATGCAATGTTCCTCTTTTTAGCTTAATATAACTGAATGATAAATGTTGAGGTTGGCACTGTTGCCTCAAAGCAAGAAAAAGAGTGTGTGTGTGTCTTTCTCGCTGTGAATGGTCGGAGTATGTATCCCGCCTCTGGGCCAGAGTTGCTCAAGAAATTAAAAAGTGGTTGAAAGTGGAAAAACATTGAACAAATGATTAGTGAACGGTCAAATTCAAACATTTCCTTGAAATAAGACCTATTTTGGAGTAAGCAAAATCGAATTTTTACTGTACAGAAATTATGCTGTGTGTGCACGTGCACACACACACACACACACACACACACACACACACAGACTTTCTTAAAAGTGATTAGGGGAAAAACCAAAGTACAAACCAAACAAAAATAATGAAAGAAACTTAAAAAAAGTATATATACAAAGTATAAATGTAAACAAAACAAGCCAAGTTCAATGTATGATACTTCTGTTTAATCAACTGTCATACACAAGTATGTAAAAAGACAAAAATAATAAAACCAGACCTGTACATTTTGCCGTTTGGATGTTTTTGCGTCTTAGACCACCTGATTGTGTCGAGACTTAATGATGAGGTAATATTAGTAACTCCAACGATGTATGATAAGGCTAGAATAATTACGTCTGAGCCAATAGCACATGCTGACACTTCTCCACATGCTCGTTTCACTCCAACACACACACACACACACACACACACACACACACACACTTTTTTCTAGAAGACAAACCGATCTTGCTTTGACAGACATTAGAGGTATTTCTTTTGGTCAACATACAAAATTAAATGTCATTACACACTAATGAGTAAACAAACAAAATGAGAAAAAAACCCATGATCACGACACATTTCTGTGTGTAAATGATCCAAAGAAAGTTCACGGATTACCTCAAAGTTCTTTCGGTGTCAAAAGCAGCGTCCGTAATGAAACAATATTTCAATCGTTTGCTTTGTGCATTTCTCTCGTTTACCTTTAAACGTCTTAATTTATATATATAAAAAAAAAAAAAAATAGCGGATTACAAACAAAACAACTCTAAAAAAAATCCGTACCCAACATCTCACCTTTGGCTGGCAGACATTATTTGACTTTTAAGAGCGCTACTGGGCAATCTTGCATTAAACTGTCCAAAAGTTGGGATTCCCAAAGTATGAACCTGTCGCCTTCAGGAAACACGTGGAGCGTCTGAATGAAAAACAGAACGTGAAACTATTTTTCCTCCAGCCGTCTGCTCACTGTCCCGGAGCATACGGCCAACTGATGGAGCTTCCTGACAGCTGCATGTCACGGATCAGCGTCTCGATGGGCGTCTTGCCCACGAGCCGCATGAAGAAGAGCTGCGAGATGAGGCTGGCGGGCACGGCTCTGAGAGCAGGAAGTCTCAGTAGCAGCCGTCCGAAGCGCTGGGGCTGACCGGGATACTGCATGCGCTCGTATTCCGTCAGCGCCACCTGTGCTTTTTCCTGCAGGCTTTCGACGTGAGTGGGGTCCGTCAGCCCACACGCATCTACAAAAATGCAAATATGTCAGCGTTACAACGAAACAAAAAACGACTGCACGTACCTTTACCTTTGGAAAAACACTGAATGGCTATCTAGTAAAAAAGAAATTGCAAATATATGCGTCAGTTGAAGAACACCCACAAACCGAGACGAATATCCAGGATCTGGATACAATTTGGATCTTAACCAGTTCAGTGTGTGACCTTTATTAGGTTACCAATAGGGATGCACAGATACCGATACCGGTATCGGTTTCCAACTCGATACCACATTTTCTAAAGTACTCGGTACTCGACAAAAGTCAATTATCGACAGAAGTCGATACCGGAAGTGAGACATGTTTACGTTTGAGCGTTAACGCGGATTTAAAAAAATAAATGTCATGCTGTTCTGTGTAGTAAGTTTCTTTATATAGCCTGTGTGGACATCTACTGTAGCCTATTTTATACAAATTGCTTCACTTGCTTTGGATAAAAGCGTCTACCAAATGACTGTAAAGTAAAGAGCGGCGTAAAAAGGGTTAATCAAAAGCGCGCGCGTAAGCCCCGCCCCCCATCTTCCCAGCAGAAGCGATGGAAAAGTCCAGCTCTCTAACGGGAACCTGCAGCTCTTGTCGTGTGTGTGCTTGTGCTATCAGAGCGGCTGGAGCGCGAACGACACACACACACACACACACACACGCGCGCGCGTCAATACAGTTTAAGAGCTCTGCGGTGAGACAGTCATCAGCCGCGTGTGTTTCAAAGTGAAAGACGACGACGAAACAGCCAGCGCACGTTGTATTCAATTGTAGCGCGTTTAACAAGTGATTTAACCAAGCGCCTAAAATCCCAACACGACTGCGAGTGGAAAAGGTTTCGCTTCTAAACGCTACTCACGGGTCTCACACGTCCTTAAAAATATGGAATTGTCTCGTATTTGAGATTGAAATTGTGCGTCCCGCTTTGAATCAATACGGCACTGGTTGTGTCCCATCATCATTTTTTTAAAGCAGTCTCATGCATGGTGATAACAGTGTAATTATTTTCAAAACATTAATAATTAATGTGTTGATAAATTCATTAATTTCTTAATAATGGTAAAAGGGTGACCAGTATGTGAAAACCTAGCTTTTTGTAATTTACTGTTATCTACATGAAATAAAGAGCAGTCTGTTAAAATAATAAGAATGTTAAAATATTATTTCATTTTAAAACAAAGCCTGAGTTGCACTGTCACTGTTTAAACTTTCTATAATCATTTATTCTGTAGTATGTTGCAAACAACATGCTTTTAATTTTCATCAATTAGCCCCCTTTTTTAATTATATGACTAAAGCTGTTACCTGTACATTTAAATCATGTGTTTATTAAGTACTCGGCATCGGTATCGGTGAGTACTGAAATGCAAGTCTCTACAGACCTAACTGAGACCGCTTCATTACAAGTCCAGATAAAACCCGTTTCTATATTCACCTGGTGAGAAGAGAGCGATGGCCTTCAGGCAGCTGTACTCTGCCGAGTCCACCTGTAGACGCGTCAGCTTCTCCACCTGGTCCTGGAAGACCCGCACCTGGTCCATGAAGGTCACCACTCTCTCAGCCGACATCGGGGAGGAGTGAAAGCCAGCGGCGGCGAGCAGGGGTGCCATGTGCAGGGGCAGGGCGGACTGGGCCGCGTTGAGAATAAACAGTTCGCTCCAGCTAAGCCGAAGCAATGCCACCTGCTCAGACACGGGCAGTTCCGGAAAGTAAGGAATGTTTCGAGCCCATTCAATGGTGCTGAACAGGAGTCTGGCGGCCAGCTCGCAGATGCTGTCGATGCCCATGCCAGACCCGGCTCCCCCTTGCATCTGCTGGCTGTACTGATGACCAAAGCGGCTGTTGGGATACGGCTCTGCCCGCAGGAGTTGAGAGATGAGCTCCGACACCGGCTGCCCGTTGTAGAACTCATTCACTCCACTCCCGGCATTGCCGCCCACTGGAGTGGTGGAGGGGCTGAGGCTGGAGTGTGAAGGTGGGATGCGGCCGCGCTGAACTGCTGAAGGGGGAGAGAGAGGAGAAAGAAGCGATTGTGATGGAAGTGATTTCAGAAGCTGCTTTTGCTTCCGACCGCTCTCGGTTTGACGCAACATCTGGCAGGAGGTCAAAAGAGTGGCCTGGAGGATTAGAAACATCTAAATCCTGATGTCAAAAATACAAGCGCTCAGTGCTTTACCTGGTTAAAAAAAAAAAAAAACTTTGGAAATAGCTGTTCATTCCTCTTCATTTACATTTTTATCAGCTATTTTAACTGATAACAGTTGTTTCAAGTAACATTATATATATTTTTCCATTTCCAAATCTTTTCAGTTATTATTTTGTGTAAAGGTTTATATTACAAAAACAGTTGAAATAGCTAGATTTGCAGTAATTTAATCCTGAATTTCTTCCATTCACAATGGCAGAAAAAATGACATGTTTCTTCCCTTCTTGAGTTCCTTATAAGGTCCACATACATTTTTTATTTTTGATTTTTACTTTTGCAACGGTATAAATTACTCAAACAGTTGAAATAACTACATTTGTAGCTATTTAAAATGCTGAATTTCTTTCATTTACAATGGCAGAAAAAAATGGCATGTTTCTTTCCTTCTCTGGTTCATTTCTGGGTCCATATTCATTTTATTATTTTATTATTTTGTACTAAGATAAGAATTTATGGAAACTAAATGAAAATGGATGACGTACACAATTTTTGGTCATTTAAATTCAATGACATTTTCACATTTACAATGGCAGAAAAAAAAAATGGTATGTTTCTTTCATTCAGGGGTTGTGCAATGAAGAGACGATTGGGCATCACTGGTCTATACATTCATTGATACGGTTGACAGTTACCTTCTTTACGCATCCCGACACGGAAACACTTCTTTAAACGGCAGTACTGGCACTGGTTGCGATGATGTTGGTCGATCTGACAGTCCCGGTTTGATCTGAAAAACACCAAACAAGACGTTAAAAATGTTCTTGCACATCTGATGTTTTTCTGATACTCTAGCTCTAGATCTTAACAATGGGGACAGTTCACCCAAAAATGTCCAACTCAATCAACGTTTATTCTCTTTTAAGTATAACCACTTATCTAAGCAAATAGAAGTCTTCGGCAAGTGAAAACAAAATAGGAAAGACACCCTAAAATGTTTGATTGTTACCATAAGTAAAATCTGGATTACGTGTTTCTAAAAGACACGCGTGAAAGGGATGGTAACGTACGTCTGGTGTTTTTTACCTGCAGGTATAGTTGAGGTTTCGTCGAACGCTCCTCTTAAAGAAGCTCTTGCATCCCTCGCAAGTAAATACGCCATAGTGTTTCCCACTTGACTTGTCGCCGCAAACCACACAGTCCACCACGCAACCTTTCTCATCCTCGCCAGCCTCTATGTCGCTGCCTCCTCCTTGCGGCGAGCCGTCATCCTCATCTCCCCTCAGGTAACTCTTGTCGCCAAGTCCATTAGTATCCCCGTTGGGATCTCCCCATCCCCCTCTCACCATGGCCATTGCTTAGTTCTCAAACCAGCCAAAGTGGAAAAATGCTCCCAAATGTGCGGTTGGTACCGACAGCAGTTCAGTCAATTCAACACTTTGGCGAAGATACAAACGCTTCTGAATGTACTAGCTGTGCTGAGTCTTGTCTGGCGCATTTAGGCTCAGACACACATCCTGGGTCAATCTCTCAGGTCAGTCAACTTTAGCCTTCAGGCAGTGGGCTGCGCATGTCACACGGTCTCGCAGAATGATCATATTCACTCATGTGAGGGTTTTAGCAGCTGTACCGGAGAAAACAACCATGGCCTGCAAAAACAACACTGTAAATAAAACAACAACAACAACAACAAGCTTATTGTGTTACAGCATGACTAATTTCATTTTTTAACTCAAAATCACATGAAATTTAAGACCTATATATGTGTGTGTGTGTGTGTGTGTGTGTGTGTGTGTGTGTGTGTGTGTGTGTGTGTGTGTGTAAAAATTATAAGTGTAAGTTATAAACCCAGACACAGGAAACGGCAAAAGAACTTGTAAAAATTAACTCACTATTTTTATGTCCATGTTTTTGCTTTCATTTCTACTTTTTTACATATGCCACGTGGGAATTTTCATTAATGCTAGATATTTATATTTTCTTACTCAAGTATTTATTCAATTATCCATCTACAGATTTGTAGTTCTAGGTTTAATTTTCTATATTTAAAAACACCTGTCCTTCATTCAAAACAAACATTCATTCAAAATCATCGCGACCGATTGAAAAAACACTTTAGTTTATAACAGTGTAAACGAAACACGTATACTGTAGATGCACACAACGTACGCTAAAAATAAAACAAACTCAACAATAATCGCTGAACAACGAAACTAATTACAATTGCAATTTCAAATAAAAAAACTCCATCCAAAAATGAATGATAGTTCGAGGAAGTGCTCTCGGTGTTTGTTTGTTGTGAGACGAGGACAGACTTCTGAAGTCTCTTTAGCAGTTAACGTGGCGCCGCACGGAAGCGAGAAGATCGCCGAAAAATGCGGGCAAAATCGAAAGCTCAGCTCGTGTTTACACGATCTGCGTGACAGAAAAACAAAGCTGCGCTTCTTTTATTTCTTCTTTACTAAACGACAAGCAGTTCCAGACATGCGGCCTAACCTCCAGCAATCTTCAAGCGGGGGAGGGGTGGAGCCATAGCGCTAGCGACACACATACCTCACTATACACTTCGGCGAACATTGCATTTTCGCTCACCTTTGACGTTTCCATTGAAAGTAAATTACACCGATCGTGTCAGCGGAAACATGGGAAACCATCGCGAATCTTACCTGCTTGAAACGGGGTTAAAGTTGCTCGGGGTCGAGGACGACAAGGGAGAGCGCGATCCAGTGTCCAGTAGAGTGCGCGCGCCGCGTGCCTGTGCGGGCGCGTGTGTGTGTGCGCGTGCGTGCGTGCGTGCGCGTGGTGGGGGTGCGCAGGGATTTGACACAGCTATTCAAGCCCACGGTTGCCATGGTATCGTTCGCCTTATTTGGGCAAAGAAGTCAAAGAGCAGCGAGGGCAGATCTGCTGGGCACACACACAAAAAAAGAATGTGGTGTTTTGCCCCCGAGAGATCAGTGACCTCAGGCTGCTTCAAAGACTCCAGAAAGCCTGCAGGACGCCAAAGCCAGTAAACACTGCATGACAGGAAAACCAGCTCCTGCTACGGATACTGTTCTTATAAGTAGTGTACTGTTTGTTTACTCACTGTTCTTTGATTCTAGGCAAGTGCGTTTTTGCCTTTATTATCCATATTTGTGGTCCAATCCAATTTAATTGACGGATAAAGATCAAATTTGAACGCATACGTATTGAATACTGATCTCTGAAATTAACGTCCGGGGAATGTTCTTGTTCTTTTAAAACTCGCGCGCGCACGCCTCAGTCTCATCGTTATGTCACTGTCAGTTATCTTCCAAACAGATATAATATACGTAATAATTGTTTCGGCTCACATTGATAGAATTTAACAACAAACAAAAAAAGTGAGACGACTAGGAAAAAAAATCAAAGGCTAATCGTTTTTTAATTGTTTTTTTTTTTCTCCTAACATCCCCTCTATGTCTGTCCACGTGCTTTTCGTCTTGTTGTTGATCCAGGACGCAGCTGTTTTTTTCTTCGGAGATTTTGATCTGGTTGCCAGTTCACAAATTATTCAATGGCAGAAAAGAAAAACATGTCATTTATCGACCTCACTCAACCTCCACATCCCCTTAAATTGTTTCTGAGAACTCGGGTTCTAATAATATTGTTTGAGTCATGTACAAAAAGCATCACTGTAATTAATTAATGGCTTAAAGGTTACCATAAATGAATTATGTCGTCCTATAAAAGTTAGTAATGTAAAATTAATTTCCTCAAAACGGTTTGTGAGCACATGGTTTCTAAGAATACACATGCACATGTACTGTGGCGGCTGGGTGTTTATGTGATCTTTGACCTCAGAGTTCAGGAATGTGGTTGGTTTCTGCAAGGATAAATGGGTTAGGGTTTCCAGTCCTGTCTTCTGATTCTGAAGACCATTTAAACTAACTTCACAGAGCCCAGAATACACATGCACATATATGTGCATGCCTCTCTGTGACATTTAATAATGACAATGATAATACAGTTTACAGATCTTTTTGCATAATCTAATAAATAATATTTTATTTTTAAATGTGTTATAGTTTGATCTTTTTATTTTAGTTATTTTTTGTATAATTACAGCTTCTACAGATAGAAATATAAAGTAAAAGTCCTTGGGAACGTTGTACGACGTTAATGTCATGATATGGTTTAATAAATAAAACTTATTTAACATTTATTGGGTCAAGCAATTCAAAATCACTAAAAACGATCGAATTATTTGATTAATGTATATTTTTTCTTTAAATTTATATTGGCGAAAACATATACGTATTATTTTTTGAGACAGCGTCATCTAGTGGTTATATAGCATAAGGCGTTTACACTGACTTCTTCAAAGAAAGCGACAGTATTTTAATAACAGCAATGAAAACACATTCCCTCGAATTGTTCATTCTTATCAATTAGTCCTATATGAATATAAATTATGTTGTGGTTAGAGTTGAAATATGGTTAATCTTGCGTAAATATTACATCCAATTTGTTAAATGCAAATATTTGACTAATAAAACAAAGATTTTGGATAATTCATTATTTGTACAATTTAAAAATTTCATACTGTAACACAGTGTATCTGTGTTTTTCTTTTTGATTTACATAACACAAGTGCAAAATGAACGTGCTCTTCGGCAATGCCAAATTCAGAGCCATGCAGTCGACGCAGTCTTGTCAGATTATGATAATTTTAACGTCAGACATATTTTTGAAACACATAAACAGGACGATTAGTTCTGATAGACCGAGATAATGTCAGCAGACATGTTTACGTCTGTGTTTATAAGCGATTTCCTTCATTTGTTCATAGGTTTACTTAAGAAGCGTCCAGACTATGGCCTTTTGCGTTTGTTACTGTAAATCACGGCGATGAGTTACTGCTTCCCCCTGGAATCAGGGTGGCACATCAACAACTCTTGGCAGGAAAGCATCATACTTTGGCTCCGTTTTTCTACAAATCACACGTTTGAGGTCACATTTACTGCAATTTAAACTTTTTGATTAAATAACAACAACAATGAGAATGCTGAATATTGTTCTGGTTTCAAAATGAAAGCCAAAAAAGAATCATGGTGGGACAAAACCAACCGTGGTCTTGATTAGAAATTATGTAATACAAGTTTGGACTGTTTTAGCAAAATATTTATATGATTTCTGGAATATTCTGTTGAAAATGTCAAATGCTGAACCATGTGCTCTGCGAGTGCCAGCACGCTGTCAAACTAAAGGATGTGTTTTGGCAGGACAATGCAGGGCTTGAACAGTGTGTGCTGTTGTTCTAACCTCTGGAATCGAGGGCAGGACCAGGGAAGCGTCAGGAGAACAATATAAGCTGAAGGCATCTTCAACTTCTTCAGGTTTGTTTGGTGAGCAGACGTTCAGACTCAGAGGTTGTGAGGACACATTAGTCTGGAGATGTATAGTGGTTACGCTCAGACCAACTTTGGCTTGGCTGCTAAGAAGATGCACAAGTCGAAAGGCAAGAGCTGCAGTTACTACATGAAAATAGTTTTCTTTTTTTCTTCACTCATCCAGTCTTTGATCATTGCAAGTCTGGTGCTTTTTCTGGTCTATGGACAGCCTGAGCAAAGCGTGGAGCAAAAGAGACTTCAGGAGCTGGACCAGGCTGTTAGCAAACTCACTATGGAAAGTTTTGCTCTTCGTGAGAAGGAGAAGAACCTCACTAAACATCTGAACCTCACCTTTGCAGCAAAGCTGATTAGTGACAAAAACGTGACTGCATTGAAAATACTGGCAAATACCTCGGCAGCGACAATAAAGGGCTTGCAAGAGGCAATTGTGAGAATTTAACATTTTAATTAACCTATTTGTATAATGTATTACAATTT
>SOMO01000039.1:2602132-2620301 GCA_028128575.1 Paedocypris carbunculus | reverse complement strand
TCAAGCAATGTAGCACATTAATCTTAAAACCAATATATAGAAAATGGCAAAGCTTTCAAGAAAAAGACTAAAAATGATGGTTTCATAAAACGAAAAATACTGTCAATAATGTTGTTGCTGTCCAGCCGTCTGTTAACACTTTTAGAATATCCACGTCTTTGTGAGCGAGAGCTTTGTCGGATTCTCCCTGATTGGTCCATTTCGGAACATCCATTAATGATGCACTTCACGTTGCGTAATTTTCCAGTCAAGTTGAGACAGATGGCGCATACGGCAACTTGCTGAAAACAACTTGCTGGCGAACAACACGGATAAATACAGCAAAATAAAAGCCGTGCGAGCGCGTGTCGTGTATGGTTGCAAGCCGCTCGAAAAACGCTGTAGTTAAATAATGGGGAAGTCCACTGAGTGCTGACAGCGCCATGGAGGATCGATGTCTGAATGTAGTTGACGATTTTGCGTTAGATCGGCGGACTATCTGCACCTGTTTGCGCCTGGACAGGGCTGAGGAAGCTGGACCCGTCCTGGTCGGGCAGTCTCAGTCTCAGGACCAGAGCCGACGACGGCATCAGCAGCACAGCTGACGTATTCGTTAAACACGCGAGGCCACTACACGCGATGTCTTCAGCGGTGTTAGGTAAGTAGAAACGCCGAGTATTTATTAACACGGTGGATTTTAGACGTTTAAACAATTATTCACCACGACTTCACGCTTGCCTGTTTGTGTGTGCTCACCGTTCGCCATTCGGGGGCAGAATATTGTATATCAGTACATATTGTTAAATGTTACTGTTAAGTCCTGCTACGTATTGTTTAACGTGCATTTTGTTCGTGATTTTGCTCGTGTGTTGTATTCTGCAATGCGAGCAAAGGCATTTACCTCCCGTGCATTGATCTCGTTTCATCCTGTGAACCCCATTATTTACTCAAACGCAAAGAGCACGCATGAACGGACAACTACATTTCCCACAATGCAATGTAGACTTTTCACACGTTTACTTCATTAAATAAACAAAACGTAAGCATGCTTACAACCATCTTTTTGCGTTGAATTGTTTTAATTAATTATCATAAAAACGCCTCTGAGTTGGTTTTTGGGACTGAATATATTTGCTTGCTCAGGAAACTTACAGGTTTTTGAGGCCGGTGTAGTTTGGGTCTTCTTGTGCCCGATTCCTTTATAACAACGCACATAAGAATTAAACACCTGCTACCTCAGTTTGAATAACTCCAGCATTTGTGGTTTAAACTTTCCCTATGTTATACAGTCACTTTGTTTAATGAAGTCCCTCAATGTCACCCATTGAAATTAATTGATCTCTTTCACAGTAATTTACCATAAAGTGGACTAAACACTTTGCTGCTGGGTTATCTAATTTTCTTATATGGTTCCTTTTTTCTGCTGTTATATGTGACATATCCTGTCATGATGAAATATCAGACAAAAACAGATATTTCAGATACTTGTTTTTTTCCCTGATCAACAGGCATCAAAGCATCACAAATTCTGAAGTTTAGAACGCGCAATTGTCTTATGTGTTTTTCCTGTTCAGTCCAACTTATCTACTAATTATTAAGTAATTAACAATACTGGCTTTTTAACAACAATTTAACAGTTCCATGAAACATGAAATATTACGGTCTAGTAAATAGAAATTTTGTTGATTGACAGCAAATCCTATTTCTCTGCAGAAAAACTCCTCAGAGGTCGTCTCTTTCATGCCAGACAGTTCCTCATGAGGCATAAAACTACCATTGCAGTGGCACCAACTGAAAACTGTGATATTCTCATGACCTTTCCAGGTGCACTTCTTCCATTTTATTCATTGTTGGCGCTAATGTTATTTGATTGTGTCTTTTCATGTTTTATGCTAAAAGCAATGTCTCATTTCATCTGCAGACACCACTGATGACCATACAATGCTATGGTTACTTAACCACATCCGATTGGGAATTCCACAAATCAGAATCCAGATTCGGCAGCATAAATACACAAACAGCTATGCATTCTTCATTACCTCAAGCTTTGAGAAGTAAGACATCGTAGGAATTCTGCATGGTGACAGTGGTGCTCACCATTCAGTGTACATGACCTGAAAATAGATGGTCACTTAGACTTAAAGAAACACAGAGCAGAATCATGGATGCTTTTTCTCTGAAGCTTGTTGCACGGAGCTGAGCAGATGGGCATGCAAAAGGCAGTGAAACCACGCTACGGAGGCGGCACTCGCAGGTTTTCCTGTGAAGAAGACGACATCTATGAGAACATCGAGAGCGAGCTGTGTTTCTTTACATCACAGGTTTGTCTTTCGGTCCTGTATGCTCTTCTCTTGTGACCCTTTATACACCTGACCTTAAAATGGTTTGTTATTTAGGAGCGTCAGTCTATTATCAAATATTGGTTGGACAATCTGCGGGCCAAACAGGGCGAAGCTCTGCATAATATTCATTTCTTGGAGGGTCAACCTATAAGTACTTATTTTAATACGTTTTATTATTACAGTGTTTCAGTCTAGCCTGACTTGTTTATTCACCTGATAAAATGTCTGACCTTGGCAGTTCCAGAGCTCATTGCCAGAGGTGTAATTCTTCAGATGTTTCCTCTTCATGAGCAGAGGATTCTCAACCAGCTTATGACATCCTGGGTTCAAGCCGTCTGTGAGAAACAACCTCTAAGTGAGAAAACGTACATTTATTTAATTTGCATTGTAATACTTAACTCTCCTGCCTTTTACAGTGGCGTCTAAATGTATTTATTAAAAAGCAATTTTTATTTTTTAAAAATTGCTTTGCTTTACTTGGCAATGTCATTTTTATCCTATTAAATCTTTTCTATATTAATCAGTAGTGTGCTGATGACACATTATAGGTTTGATGTGATTGAGTTCAAAACTTTATTAAGATGCAAAAACTTAGTGTGATATGCAGTTAAAAGCTCTTTAACAAAAGCTTCGGTGAAATGAAGAGAGTTACCACAGAAGATAGAGTAGAGTCAAAGATTTACAGTACCTACAATGCCAAAATATAATTCAGTATACAGTAAATAATTCAGAAATTCTTTCTTTCTTTTTCTCTTTTTCTTTCCTTTCTTATCTGTCAGTCTGGAATGGCTGCAGCTTTTGAAAGGCTTTGTAATGTGATTCCTACACAAGGATCTTCCTTTAGCAAATATCGACGTGTGTCTTTCTTTAAAATTCTTGGCCAAGTGTATAATAATCCAAAGTAAATACATAATTACAACAGTAAAAACCATCATGTCTCTACCTGTCTGCTCAGTTCTTGAAGATCTAGCCCCTCGGCTCCACTTATGACCCTCCAAAATTTTAACACTATAAAAAACCTTTTTAAGCCATTTCATCACTGTAACAAAAAAGCAAATATGCCCCATACATTTTAGGTTCTAACAAATGTAGACAGTTATATAGTTTATTCGGTTTCATGATTTGACATTTTTTCCGACAGATGACGTCTGTGATTATTTTGGTGTGAAGATTGCCATGTATTTCGCCTGGTTGGGATTTTACACCAACTCGATGCTTTACCCAGCAGTGATCGGATTTCTGCTCTGGATATTTTCAGAGTCTGATCAGGCAGGTCTTCTTGAGCTCCCAAAAAGTAAAGTTGTTTGTACAAGAATAAACAATATTTTCTTTTGCAAAGCAGACGAGTCAGGACATCTGCTGTGTAGTGTTTGCCCTGTTTAATGTGGTGTGGGCCACACTGTTCCTGGAGAAGTGGAAGCGGCGAGAAGCAGAACTGGCTTATAGGTGGGGAACACTGGACACTCCTGCAGAATCACTGGAGGAACCCCGGCCACAGTTCCGGGTATGAGAGTAGCACAATTTCATAATCATATGTCTTGTGGTTACTTATACCAGTTGTCTTTATTCTGACCAAGGGAATTAAACGTCACAGCCCGGTGACCGGTTGTGAGGAGTTTTTCTACCCGCCCTGGAAGAGGAGGATGTTTCGGTGGATGGTCAGCTTTCCTATTTGCATCCTCTGCCTTTGCTTTGTGTGCTTGGCCATGTTCGTTTGCCTGGAACTTCAAGTAAGAATTATTAATGTTGCTTCAGCAGATAAATATAATTCCACAACAGTAGAACCCTCGACCCTTGTTTTATACAGAAGTTATGGTTCCAAACCTCCCTATAAAAAATGCTTTTCAGTGACCTTATGAAACCACACCAAATAACATACATCGCCCTCTCTGCACCATTTCAACTGTGGTCCACTGTGTGTAATATATATTTAGGATTAATGATTTCTTTTTGTGTCTTTTTATAGGAGTTTGTCATGGAAACAAAGGAACTTCCAAACATATGTCGGTTTATTCCTAAAATTTTGCTGGCTGTAACTGTTACTGTATGTGATGAAGTTTACAAGAAGATAGCTCTTTGGCTCAATGATATGGGTGAGATATTAGTCCAAGTTTTATATTTTCTGTGGTATTTGTTTTTTTTCTGTAAGTGAAAGTATCAATGTCTCTGTTGAGGAGAGTCGGGCAAACGGATACAACTTTAAAAAATCTGCCCTGCTTTCAC
Source organism: Paedocypris carbunculus (assembly GCA_028128575.1). NCBI lineage: Eukaryota > Metazoa > Chordata > Actinopteri > Cypriniformes > Paedocypris > Paedocypris carbunculus. The sequence goes on along the minus strand of SOMO01000039.1, from coordinate 2,615,757 downwards.
AAGAATAACAAGATGTTTTAAATTTACGTAAGAAAAGTAATTGATCTTTCAGTTAGATAACAAAGATATTGTTGAAATAAAAAATGTTTCTAATATCATCAAAACATTTTTACTATTGCAAAACTGTACACTTTTTAAAATGTTGCAACATTAGTAAAAGTAAAATGAATAAAAGTTAAATTTTTGTTCAAAATAAGAATAAGACCAATCACATTTCAACCTGATAAATAAATTTTCGTTCAAAGATGCCAACGCATGTCATCACCATGCCAGCTAGTCATGATGTGGAAACAAAAAGAACTCTGGGTTTAAATGTAAAGCACATACAGTAGAAAATTCTTGCTTATATTTAGTTTAGCTATATAACACTTCATACTAAGCTATTTGTGATAATGTTGTTTACATGCTAAAATTGCAATATGCTCTGGACAAAATAAAACAAGCTCCAATTGGGAAAAATGAACCTTTCATTTTCACCATCATATCTTGTATTTGTTTTGCATATAGCAATTTTTACAGCAATGTTTGTTCAGAAAAAGCTAACTTCATGTCAATCATTAAACTACATTCTTGCTCAGTATGGTCCAAATCACCAGAAAAACAAACTCAAGAATTTAAATATCTAACAGTTAATCAATTTAGAACATTCAGGATAGAATGAGGTGGAAAGGGATGATTCGCTGTGGCGACCACTGAAAAGGGAAAAGCCGAAAGAAAAGTAGTAGTCAATTTAGAGCATTAAAAGTGATTTTTTTTTTAGATTTATTAGATAAACAAAAATCTAAATTTCTCTAAAATATATCTTAGAAATAATATTTTTTTTTTTTTTTTGTAAAATTAACAGACAATACTGTCATTTTACATATTTTTTTTTGTTCAAATGGTGACATTTGTGTTTCCTGCTTTAATAGAAAACTACAGACTTCAGAGCACTTATGATAATAATCTGATCCTGAAAACAGTTTTTGTAAGTACATTTAATACACAATTATTTCATATGAAAATAGTCCAATTTCACATTGTATTTTCCTTGTGAATTCTTTTTTTTACTTGACACCAGTACTTTTTCTGTTTATAAGTTTCAGTTTATAAACTCATACCTTAGCCTTTTTTACATCGGATTTTATCTCAAAGATATGGAACGACTAAAAGAGGTAAACATTGATTTTAAAGCCATAATCAATAAGTTAATTTAATAAGTAAAAAAGTGCAAAAGTCACATTTTATTTTGACGTTTCAAAATTTACAGATGCTGGCCACTTTGTTAATATTTCGTCAATTTCTACAAAATGTCAAAGAAGTGCTCCAGCCATATCTCTACGAGCATCATAAATTAGGAGCCCTGAAGACCTTATGGGATCTGATCCAGACCATGTGCTTAAACTACAGCCATTTGATAATGCAAAGAATACGGCTGACCTACCACAACGGCTTAAATGCGAAAAAAGTCACCGCACCTTCAGAACAACCTGAGAAGGGAGAGAGGAAGAGCTTAATTGCTAGCTACAAAATTCCCAAAACTGAAGAAGGGGACGATGGTCTGAAGAGAAAGGTCAGCTTCACTGAGAAGGTGGAATACAGAGCCAAAGTTGTGGAAGACTCGACACAGGAGAGCTTGCAAGATGATGACAGCCCAACGCTTGTGGAAGAAGGAATGGATCCATCCTTGATATTTGAGATGTGTGATGATGAAGACACTACAAAAGAAGTACGCAGTTTTCAGTCTGATGGGCTTCAGAAAAGAAAGGCTAAATGTGCTGTGGACCACAGTGAGGTGAATAACAAAAAGTCCTGGATGGATCCACCAGAAGAAACTGAATGTACTGGTCTGAGCCAACCGGAGATAGAATGCTGCATGTTAACTTATGAGGTAAGTTCTAGATGGTGGGTCTAAAATGCTTTATGCTAATGCATTTGAAATGTGATCTGCAGGACACTCTTCAGGATTATCAAGAGATGTTTATACAGTTTGGCTATGTGGTGCTCTTCTCATCTGCATTTCCTCTGGCGGCCATGTGCGCCCTCATAAACAACATCGTGGAGATCAGAAGTGACGCTTTAAAACTTTGCACCGGCCTCCAGAGACCGTTTGGGCAACGGGTTGAAAACATTGGACAATGGCAGGTCAGGTCTTCTTGTGAATAATTCAAAGCTGACATTTCAAGCCTACTGATCTTCTTTGTTTTGTGTTTGTTGTTTCACGTCAGACTGCGATGGAGGCGATGGGTCTGATTGCGATAATCGTGAACTGTTACCTCATTGGTCAGTGTGGACAATTGCAAAGGCTATTTCCCTGGCTAAGCCCTGAAATGGCCATTATTTTCGTCGTAGTTCTAGAGGTAAAGAATCACCAGTCAATAATTGGAAAAACAGATGAATTGAAAATCATTGAAACTATTCTGATGTGTTCATGGCTTCTAGCACTTTGCTATTCTACTCAAATATGTTCTTCACATCGCCATTCCTGATATTCCAAACTGGGTAGCAGATGAGATGGCCAAACTCGAATACCTAAGAAGAGAAGCTCTCAAGGTAGAGAATCAGCCCTTGATTTACTAAAGAATGTCTAAATGTATATAAACGCTTCTCCCACGTTTCCCAGAAACATGAGCGACTCGCTCAGCACCACCAGCAGCAGCAAAGGAGGAAGACTGAAGAAGAGGAGGAACATCAGAAATTGAAGAAAGAACTTGAACAAAACAAGTCAGCAACCAATGGAGATGAAGCCCAAAGTCTGCATGAAAAAGGTCCAGGAGCAAAGGTCCAGCCTGGAGGAGATAAGATGAAGAGACCCAGTTCTCTTTTAGGCAACAATAACGTCATGAAACTAAAGCAGATCATTCCTCTTCAGAGCAAATTCACCTCTACTACATCTCCCACAAGTGGTGAGGCCAAACTTCCAGGTTTCCTCAAGTTCCTCAAGTCTCAAGATCTTAAAAAAGAACCTGCTGCTGCTGCAAGTGTCTCAGCCTCATCTAATCATGAAAAACCACAATCTCCAAGCAAGTCCTTCAACCCGGGCAAACTGTTCAACTTTGTGAAGGAAAACCAATGTGCTGGAGCGGAACAGCCAGCTAAAGCAGAAGATGCATCGAGGGGCATGAATGTTCAGAACTCAACTAACGACCACGTTCCTCCATCTGAAGAGCTTCCATCTGAGGACGAGAAGAGCGAGAGTTGTGGTAATAAGGCTTCCACTAAACAATTGAAAACTGAATGACGCATTTGATGTAGAAAATTGAATGTGAAGCTTAATGTCGACTAGTAAGATGGCCTAAACTGCATGCTAAAGCTAGCACCTTAGCTAATGCATTATCACTACGCGCTTGTCAATGTCACTACACCACTGAAGGTCCAGCATCTGCATGAATATGATCAGCTCAGGCATGCTGATTAGAATGACTACCATGACTAAATAGATGTACAGCTTTTCTATTTTTCTACACATTCATATTTTTCTTATTCAAAAGTGTACATTAAATTGTTTTAGCTGATTAGAAGTAAACTCATTATGCAATAAAATAAAATGCTGTGAAACGATAATGCACATTGTCCAACTTTTATAATCTCACCAAAATATATGCACATTCTTTAGTTTGAGATGCTGGAATAAAACAAGACCATGTGTTATACTGAATGTCTTTTTTATTACTTATAAATGAAATGTTGAACTTCTAAATGTCACAATTCACAAATAACAACATTTATTAATCAGGCAAAAAGATACATTTTATTTGAATAGAGCGACAGCTCAAGAGAGTCAATGTGTGAGCGACTTCCTGCCTTTGAGCATTCGGCGGAGGATGACTTCAATCCCACCCGGAGTTCTCATTCTTTTGATCCAACCATGGGTTCTTTTCCGCTTGATGTTGTTGGGTTGATATTCCGTCCCACGTTTTTTGGTGCGGACCTGTTGGTGGTTCCAGAGCGATTGCTGGAAAGCTCCGTCTCCCTCGGTTCTGGTGGTCAGAGATCCTTGCAGGAGAGTTTTTTGTTCAGCTCCTGACCTCGACAGAAACAAGGAACTGAAAGAGCGTAGATGGATGCCTCCTCCGATGTTAGATGGGATTCCGCTTTTCCTGAAAGGTCATTCAAACAGACGTTTGGTTAAAAGGAATAATGAGTTCACGCTAGATGTGCTCAAACTAGGCACAGAGACCAAAGTTGACAGATTATTTAAGCCAATTATGCTGTAGTATATGTGTAATATGACACGTAAAACTACAGCTTTGTTTTGGTTTTATGTACATACCACATTTGTACAGTACAAAAAACATGCAAATTCTTCTAATCTTTTTCATTTTAAACATTAATTGTGATAATTATATTGTGTAATAGATTTAACAACCTTATTGTACCATTATGTTCACTATCATGTTTAAGTTGTTTTTTTTTTCCATTGTTATATTTTATGGTATTGCATTTATGTTCTCTTCCTCATTTTTTGTGTGTTTATTGTATTTGTGTGTTTTTTTCTGGTCTGTTGTTCTGCCTGATGCACTGAATGTTACCACTGTGTAAAAAATAAAATCGTATCTATTAAAATGCTTGACGGTCCCTAAAAAGTTCTTGAATGTGAAACAATCTGTGCAATTCAACATTTATTGCAATACAGCAAATAGACAGCAATGCACTTGAATTTTTTTGTTGTCCACTGGTTTATTCAATTATTTTAAAAACATACTTATACAAACTGCTATTAAAAGTATGCTTCAAGATTCTTAACTTATTTTTGCTTTAATGTCTGATGAGGCTTGTTCTCCTATTTCAGATCAGAACGGTCTTATAACCTCCCGCTTAAGTACGCAATTTGGTATATAAACAACTCACATAACATTTTGTGTTTAAAATACAAATGAACTTCTCATACAATAAAATCCACTGTTAAAATATGAATTATGTATTTCTGTTGGCTTGTTCGTCAGCGGCACTATTGATTAGATTTTAGGGTATGTTTTTTCTCTATTTTTTCCTCATATTGCTTATATTTTATTTATATTTCACTTGTGGATTTTGTTTGTGTTGTGGTGCACAACAAAATTTCTTGCGCTTTGATATTAGGAACACCTAACAAACCAGCTTGTATTAAAGACCGACGTCGGCCAGTTCCTCATTTCAATCAAGCAAACGCTTGAATGGATGCAGAAATGTGCTGAAAGTGCTTGACTCAGAAATAAAAAAACAGACAGGACGTCACGTTCTCTTGCTGTTGGACAACGCCGCAAGACATTGTGAAGCATTGGAATAGGGAAATGTTCGAATGATTTTCTTCCCTCAACAATGCAGAAGCTGGAAACAGCCTTGTGGCATGGGGAATAATCACAACTTCGAAAAAGACCAACAAATAATACACCTCAATGATGCTCTTGACTTTTACAGACTTGACAAGGAAACAAAACGTAAGAATAAAATCAAGGGCGAAGATTGAGACCAGGGGCTATGTGAAAAACGCCTGGGATTCTGTTTCGCCAAGCGTGATCAAAAACTGATTCGTCAAGGCCAATTCAATGACTTTAAAACCAGAATCGGTGGCTGATAGCAAATTTGAAGATTTTAACACAGAGCCTTTGGAAATACAGAGTGTATTGCTCCATCAGACCTGGGGGCCTTTGTTCAGTGTGGTGACAAGAATAACAGAATATGCAGATACGGTATAAATACGGGTAAAATTTTAGGATCTGCTGCTCTGCTTTGAAGTTCAAACTGAAACCGATGATACATTCGATGGACTTAAGAAGTCGTTTAAATCATTTCAGAGCAAGATACAGGCGATTTCCAAACGCAATAAACTTTCCTATCTTGACAATCCAAGAAAATAATTAATTAATTAATTAATCCATTTCCATCATGTTCGAAACGGGAGGCTACTGTGCTGTGTGCATTCATACGTTCGAATTGAACGTTGAAAACTACAGCACATGTCACTTTCAAGAAAATAAACGGTACATTAAAATAATTTACGTCTAAAAAATGTTACGTACCCAAGTAAACTGCCCGTCCTTGCAATCTGCAAAGAAAATGCTTGAAACGAATTCATTTCAATTTCCTTCAATATCACAGCAAAGTCATCACATGTCTTCTTGCAGCTTCTTCTTCTGTCTCGGTTGCATTAGTTCAAATATTCCACTACAGCCACCTAGAGGTCAAAGTAAGAAATGCGTTGTGCTGAAATATACTGATATGACAATAAACGCCCTGTTAAGATTTTTAGTAAGACGTATACTAAATACGTTTCCATGGCTTCATTTTACTGGATCGTAATTGACAAAACAAGTTGATTCATAGAGAAAGAAATTATTGACGTACTCCACGCCGGAAGCGGAAGTGTATCACAGAAAACGTAACTGTTAGCCTAACGACGCGTTTCATTTAGCATATTCGTCGGCATAATACATTCACGAACGGTCGAAATACACATTACACCGGCAAGATGTTCAACCGAATGACAAGCTTGTGGATGGGTGACGTAAGTTTGCACCATTTTTCTTTTTACCTAACCAGGGACAACATGCGCGTCGTTAGCTCGACGTTATGCAAGAACGACCACCAGGCAGCTGAGTTACTCATCAAGCTATCAAAAAATACGTCAGCACGCTGCCAAAACATTGTTTTATGTACGCACATTCGTTTTTGCGTATTGTCATGTTCGTTAAAACGTCTTTGGTTGTTCAGGGTTTTTTTCTCCACTAGCCTTTACAACTGCTATTTGTGTCTTGATAGTAATAAAGTATTATTCGCATGTTGCTAGGGTATATTTAAAATCATCTCAGCGGTCAGCTACTTGTTCTAGAGAACAAAATTATGGAACGTTACAAAGAGCTGTTTTTTAAGCATGTTTATTAATCAGACCTGTGAAATAATACACCAGTTGACATTCAATTCCATATTTGTTTTTCAGTTAGACCCGTACATGGATGAAAATTTCATCAAGCAAGCTTTCAACACTATGGGAGAGTCTGCCATGGGAGTCAAAATTATCACTCATCGAGTTACAGGGTGAGATATTAATAGACTGCAGACTGCTGAACTGGCGACTTGTGCCACCACAAACCTGTTTCAACGTGTAAAACAATGTTGCCATTCAGAACATGAAGATGCTAGGAAACTATTGTCTCAAACAAAATAATTATAGTTTTAAGAACTGCAGTTTAAAACTGAAAATCATAAAAGTATTACGTTTGTTTTGATAATTACCGGTATATACTGATAGAGGGAAATAAAAGTGTGAATAATGTTTTTTGCCCACTGTTGCTAGCACAGCACTTGTTGAGCTACAGGAAAGGCTTTATATATAGCATTGTTTTTTTCAGAGGCTCAGCTGGATATTGTTTTGTGGAGATGGCGGATGAAGCCAGCGTTGATCGTTGTGTGCAGAGACTTAATGGGAAGCTGGTTCCAGGTTCAAATCCGGTAAGATGCAAAACTTACAAATATTGTTCTTTAAAAATACTTTCATATACAGATGATAATAGGAAAAAATAACCAGCATGGCACCCATCTGAATCATGAAATATTAATTATTACTCTAGTGATGGGCACGCTACAGCTCAATGTCTTCCCTAAGGAAGGTGGTTGAGACTGTTTGTAAAATGACTTTGTTTGAAGCTGGTGAATAAACTCTGTTAAGAACTAGCTGACGAATGGGATAAAGCCAGTTCTGATTGGTGGAGGTATGTGGAAAAAAAATAATGCTTCCTTACTTTTATAATTTATCTTGTCAACGAAATGATCGCCTTACTACACATTGAATTGTGAACGAATTTGCTCAATGGGGGCTTTGTTTTTTTTTTTTTTTATTTCAGCCTAGGAAATTCAAGCTAAACTTTGCAACATATGGAAAAAGGCCAGAACCTGGGTAAGTCTTTCTGGGTTTTATGATTTTAAGAAAACTTCTTGTACTTGTTCGAATATTTAGGTTTTAGGTTCGAGCCCACATGTCTCCACTGTCGAAGTTTCGCTCTTTGCGCAATATCATACTTTGCTCAATTGGTTAATGAAAATTACATTGTTTATTTACTCATTTAATTTTTTCTTTATTTATTTAAGTAATGGAAAAAGATGGAACAAAACAAAGTTAGCTATAGCTGTACAGTTATAGCTTTATTATAACTATAAAATATTTGTGAAAAAATCAAATAAACAAACATTTCCTAAATGAAATTGCTCAAAACAGGAATTTCAAGAATATACTGTATGATTATTTTTTTTTTTTTTTTTTTTTTTCTTGTGGCTCAGTCAGTATAGTGGATGTTTGCAACACAAAGTTTTGATTTCGTGTCCAATGCAGATGCAGTTGTTTTATTGTCGAACCATAATGTGATGTGTAAATGATAAATTGGTTCTTGGTCCATTTTTCGGTTTTGTTTCAGCCCAGAATTTTCAGTTTTTGTTGGAGATCTGACATCAGAAGTGGATGACTATCAGCTTCATCAATTTTTTCTGAAAAAATTCTCCTCATGCAAAGGAGCCAAAGTTGTCACTGATCCTTATGGGAACTCCAGGTAGGGAATCTTCAGCTTTTGAATCCAATACATAACATTTCTTGTCTTTCTCTAACAGTTTGACTGGTCTCAATCCAGATGAGGTAGATAAAATAGATCACCTGTACAATCTTTTGGGCATTTGTTGACACCTTTTGTGTTTTAGTCAACTTTCTTTACCCTCCTCTCCTAAAAAGGGCCAGACAATACATGGATGTGATGTTGTTACAAATCTGCTAAAACTATTGTTTTCCCCATATAGGGTAAGCAAGAGCAACTCACAATTGAAGTGATGCTACTTCATGTTAAAAGTAAAAGAGAAGTTTCAGTTCTACCATCAAATCAATTTTTATTTCTGAATACTTATTGAAATATGCATATGCTGCATGTGGAGGCGCATGTGGAGTGAGAGGACAGATACTAATGAACTAGTTTTTTCATCAACATAGGGGCTACGGCTTCGTGAAGTTTAGCGATGAGAACGAACAGAAGAAAGCTCTCGAGGAGTTTCAGAATGCATCTGGTCTCGGAGGAAAGTCCATCAGGATAAGCATCGCCGTCAACAAAGCGTATGTGTCTTGTTCAGATGTCGTTCAGTAAATGTGTAACATTTCTCACAGATATTTACAAATGTAATCCCAAATCTTTAACGTTACATTTGTTTAAAATGTTATAGAAATATTTAATTTATTGTGATGTCACACATACAATCCTGATCCTTGGGAACATCGTTCATATTTTTTCATTTGTTTTGCAGTGTCATTGAAAATACAGCAATTGAAAAAAAATTATTAAAATAATAATACAATATAAACAACATGTAAATTATTATCTTTGCTTTAAGCCCCTTTGCATAAGAACAATATTATCCTCTATGTACAAAAAAAATCACATGCTTTCTTGTTTGTAGGAACAAAACACCCAGCTACCACACACAGAATAACAGCTACAACAGCAACTACCAGCAGCAGTACTATCCTCAACCCTACAACAGTTACTACCCACAGTGGGGCTATGACCAGTACAGTGGCTATAACTACGGATACAACCCTTTCACAACCCCACCACCAATGATGGGACCCCCTCCACCAATGGGCATGCCCCCAATGCCCCCAGATATGAATACATCCACAGAGGTATTAAGGATGAAATGTTTTTTCATCTGAATTATTTGGTTTAGTCTATAATTGACTTACTTTTTCTGCATCAGGCTACACAAGAAACGACAGAGGAAGTGGAGGAGGACCCTGCTGAAGGCAAGCATCTAGATTCAACTAATATAATTTATTTCCTTAATCCCACGCTTGTTGGTTCAGCTACCGTGTTTCGTTCGGCCCTTCTTCCACTATGATCAGAAAAACTTCATCACTCACTTTTCAGGCTGTTGTTTGTTAATAAATCGAAATTAAAACCTAATTTCCAGGAGATAATCATTCAAGCCCCAAAAGATGGTGCACACATTAGTTATATGATTTTCTGTGAGGTTATATGATTTTTCAGTGAGGTTTTTCTGTGTATTACGGTTAAGCCATTCAGTAATTTCTGAAAAGCCACAAGTCATTTCAGAACATACTGTGTGAGTTAGATGTGACACATTCACAAACATTTACAACAGTAACCAACCAAAGCGATGAACCACAACTTCTGATTACCACAGTTAACACTGTATAGATGCTTTTTATTAATTATGGAAATGCGGTAAAACATGTAGCTTGGACATAACACCATATCGGACTTGATTTTAGCTTGGTAACCAATAATATCTATAAGTAAACTTTAAGATATTTTAGAATATGACAATATTTTTTCAAAAGCCAGAGGGTTTATATTGTTGGGAAAAATATTGGCTTGTACATTGGAAATGTGGTGTAAACACTGCGGTATTACTTGTATTTTTATTATTTATTTTTCTGTTTCCCAGACCCAAACCCACAAGTGGATGTGGAAACGTTGAACAGACAATACATGGAGCGCAGCGAGGAGTTGTATGATTCACTGATGGATTGCCACTGGGAGCCAGTGGACAGTGTGCCAACAGACGTTCCTATAATGAACGGATCCTGACAAACCGAAGCATCTGGACTTTGAGATTCTCACGCCTTGAAGAGGAACATACATTTTATATTGACATGAGCAAGTTTTCTTCTTCCCTTCTCCCGTTTATATGGAGCTTCATTAGTAGGGAAAAGAAAGGGCTTTGTCCTCGTCTGTCCATGAGTTTCCTTTTTTTCACAAACTGTTTGGAGATAAAAATATTTCATACTGAAATTCAATGTCATTTAAGTAACTTCTGCCTTTTGAACTTTTTTCCAGCAGAGTTCCCACTTGTGTACCGGGCATGCATCGTGTATACAAATCGTGTGTTACAATTTATTTTTNGACTATAGTTGGAAAGTGCAGAAACTTGTAAACAGCAAAGACTTTTTCACAGGCTTCTACAATAGCGGTTGCGTGAGTGAAGACGGAGTGAAGCTGACTGAGAATCACAGTTTGCAGAGCACAACTCTATTAAAAAAACACAAAGCCGTTACAAACATAGAAACTGCTAATTTCAATCCACAGTAAATCAACTATTGTATTCATTTCAGACATTAAAGGTAGTTTAGTTCAACATATCTTCACAAGCAAACCCCGTCACACTGCTAATCCGTTTCACTCTAGAGTGTCCCATCTTCTTTGCCCTGTGTAGACAAAAGTCCCACCCCAGGCCTGCCAGGGCAGCACCAACACGGTCCAAGTCTGTACCAGCCCTGGTATAAGGCCCTCCAGCTCAAGCACCCAAGAGCGCCACCCAGCAGCTGGTTGGGAAACTGGGGGAAGTAAGCCAGCAGGCAGAGCAGCAGGAACACCCAGAGACTCAACAGCATGACACAGAACAGGAAGAGGATGCGCATGGGGGCTCCAGAGGGTCCACCCAGGCTTAGGTAGGGCCCAAACACAGCAATCTCCTCAGCAAGAAGCAGGCAGCACAGGCACAATAGGAGGGCATCTTCCGACACTTCATAGCCACGCCATAGCATGCCCGAGCCCACACAGGCCTCCTTGGTTTCCCCTTCCCGTAAGACCAAGAGTGGCTGCGTGTCGCCATTAGTTCCCGAAGCCAGATCAACAGCAGAGCTGAGGGACTCATAGCAGCTCCCAGTGGCGTTTTCTAACAGGCAAAGCAGCTTGCGAAAGCCCAGCCAAAGTCCGCCAGCCACAGCCAGCCGGGAAAGATGTTGCAGAGAGAGTGTGAGCGAGCGACGCACAGAGAAAGAAAGGACGAAGACAAACGAGCCCACAAACACGCAGGTCCAGCCCCAACCCGAGCGGAGGAAGATCCTGAAAATCAACAAGAAACAGTCAGTGCCAAATGACATGTTCTACTATGGGAAGGGTTAAGCTTACCTATAGAGAAAATGGGTCTTTTTTGCAAACACACTATAATGGGAAACCCATAAGCTCAAAAGAGGCCCAAACAAAAGTGTCGCCGACAGCCACAGATGAAAATGCCGTCGGAACGAAGCATTGCCAAGAAGTCCGGCTGCCAGGTCAGTAAAGACCACCAGAATGGAGTTTAAAAACATTGTGTTACTTCCAGTTCAGGTATAAAAAAGTAAGAAAAAAAGTCAGCAATTGGGCAAAATATTTCACTCGTAACTGAAACACATTCTATAAGGGTCAAAAAAGGTTGAAAGTATAAGTACTAAATATTATGAATCTAACCACGCCAATGTATGTTTCTGTTGTCCCTTTTTGCTATGTTTGCACACGAAAAAAAAAATTACAATTGGTCTACTTAGATTCTGCTCGAGTCCCGTAACCTTCAGACTCCTGCGGCCTGTTGGCTGCCTGATCTCCTGGTCCAGGAATGTGGGAACACTCCTCCAACAGCTTCCCTTTACACTTCGCAAAAACTATCTTTCCTGATTTCCATGTTCTTTGTATCCTCGAGCATGTTCTCTTACAGAACAACTACATTAAGTGTGGTGGTCTTGCAGCTTTGCCCACTCACTCCCCTCCCCCTCGGAACAGAAAAAGACATGTAGTCGCCTTCTCTCTGCTCACGGTGGAGAGTGTCACCTTACCGTTTCACCAACTGGTGTGCAAATGTCTTAGTGTGAGCTGCACTGTAAACATTATGCACAGAGGTGTAAAGAGTACCTGAAAACTATACATCGAGTAAAAGTAGATGCCTTACTGTAAAATTACTCAATTACAAGTAACAAGTCACCAAGAAAACTTGTAAAGTATCCAATTTTAAAAGAAAAGTATTTTATTCTGAATTGAGGACAAAAACATTTATGAGGTTTTATGTCTTAATATAAAAATGAAATTTAACACTTCAATGTTTCAAAATGGCAGATCAAAATACAGTTGAACAAAAAGTAAGTCTCAGAAAAACTCAAATGTGCAAAGAAAGTGCCATTGCTAATTCACGTTCACATGATTTGACTCATAAAAAGCATCTACCTTAAGCACCCTGCAGATGGCGACATCAGCCCGTCCGCACAAGAAAATAACTGCAGTAGAAAAAAAATGACTTGTCACGCATGCACAATCACATTGTAACGACTACACCAATGCATATGCATTTGTCAGAAACTTTTATCCAAAGCATTTTTTGATAAACCAACAACCAAACACTTGAGTAATCAACTGTTTTTACTTGAATTCACTTTTTCATTGAAAATCCTTTAATAAAAGCACCCAGATTCAAACACACTACAGGAATGCTGAGTCATTTGTGCAATTTTCAATGGCGCCATATTTAGCAGCGTGTCTCGGCTCTATCTCCTCCATTATTAGACTCAGCTGTCGTTGATGTGTGTCTCTGTCAATCACTGACTGAATCCCTCCATTTAGCCTCCGGTGACGGTAACACGCATCATCCGCGCAGCCTCTTAAAACACCCGGCTGCTTTTTAAAGGTGCAGTCCTACAGCAAATAGTTCCGCAGCGATTCACTAGCACCGGGCGCAATGAAATTAAGACCCGCATTAAACCTGGTCATAGGCCGCTTTCATATTTAAAGCCTTTGTTATAGTCTTGTAAACATATATAGGTTATAGCTGTGAAAAAAATCATTAGCACCTGGACCACCTTAGCGAAGAAATGCTGCTTTATATTTACACAGTGTAGGTGTGTGTGTGTGTGTGTGTGTGTG
>SOMO01000039.1:2565927-2601671 GCA_028128575.1 Paedocypris carbunculus | reverse complement strand
ATACACCCTGGATTGTTGGACAACCAATCACCAAGAGCAGGACACACAGACTTAAACTACCACACCTACGGTCAATTTTTATTGTGCATCCTTCAAACTCCAAACAGAAAGGCCAGGCTTCAAACTTGCTAAACTCCTAAACTTGCCCTCTTTTTCATGTGACAGCAAAGCTCACTACACCACTGTGTAACCACACTCAAAACCTTTAGGATTGAACTATCAATAACATAATACTGCATAGCAACATCCAACCTTTTAATGAGTTTTAATGATAGCCAGATAAAATGTGCTGTGTGTTGTGCAGGTTGAAGAGCAGAATCATCTTTGGCACTCGCCACTAATCCGCCGCTAAAGCTTTGACTGACATCTGAAAGCAGCTGTTGCTTTGGAAGCTCAATTTTCCTTCTGACAGAATATTCGAGAAATCCAGCTACATTCATGGGATAGAAATGCACTGACATGTCAAGCTTGGTTAGGACAATCAGTCACGTAGCAAACGTTCACTCAAGTTAGAGATATGATTTATAGAACAATATTCCCTGACATGAATTAAAGAAAAAGAAAACGTTCTTTTTTTTCGGTTTGAGTTTGATGCATTTTGCTGCTCAAATCAAAACAGAACACTACAAATAAAATGTATCACTAAAAACAAACACTTCAAAGACTCAAGCACCATTATATTTTTGTGTATAGTACGTTTTTGACAACACAGCATGACATATTGAGCATATTGTGTCTGTACTATGTTGTAACCTCAAATTTGACTTAAATCGTAACTGTAAGATATTTTAAAAGGTGAAAAACATATTTACAAACCAAATATTTATTGAATGACAGTAATAAGAATAGAACAAATTATACTGTAATTGAAACATTGAAATATGTGTGATGATAATACCAAATGTGAATTAGCTTTTTTTTTTTCATTGGTTTACATATAGAGTACTGTCATTCCTTAATTTTCCAGTTCAATAAAAAAAAGCTTTATTAGTGATAAATTACTTTTTTTAGAGGTTGTTTCTTATATGTGAAAATATATTTTTTTGCAAAAGACCTTTAAAAGACATTTATTGTTTAAGCCACCCTACTCAGTAGGACATATTCTTTACCTCAGACAATACTCTTCAAACAACCTGGTTGATCTAAATAAATATCTTGACACACAAAGTACTAATACATTGCCTTTCAAAGGTTTTCATACATAAGGATATTGTTGTACTTCTGTTAAGAAACAAGTATTGTTGCAATTTGACAGCTGTATATTAGTAGCTTGTTGTGTCTGTGAGAACTATGAAGAATGATGTGACTGTGAAACCTCTCAGCAATGAGGAATGCAAACCTGTCTGCACTTTAGCACCTTGTTAGCCAGCACTCTGTGCTGACAAAACCTTCCATGTCTACATTCAGCACACAAAAAGGAGTCTTAGAGTTTATGTTGTAGAAATAGTTTGTTATGTTTTTATTATTTATGCTTCTCTTATTCTAACAAATTATAGACAGTTAAATAAATTAGCTTTTATAACAGAATAAGGGAACTTCGTAGAGCTTGGTGCTTGCCAGTATATATGCTAATGTTTATTCATTATTACTGCACATAGCTCCAGTCTTTAGTTTCTTATAAGAGGTTAGCTGTATTTCTTCTGCCTGTTGTGTAAGCTGACATGGTGTTGAAATGCCTCAACAGCAGAGTCTCACTTTAAACTAGTCTAGCGGAAACTATCAGCACCATGGCCCATCGTATTATCACTAAACCCTTGACACTTTTAGACTTTAAACTGAAATCACCACCTCGACACAAACTCGACTTCAATGTTTGATGCATGATGTTCCAGCCAGTGCCATTGAATAATGGAAAAAGAAAAAAACTGACATTAGATGACGTGAGAGGATTACAAATATCATATTAATGCAAATATAAGCACCCCTTTTTTTCCAATTTTATAAGCTCAAAAACTTATATTCATACTTATATTAAATATACCCAGCATTAAGAGTAATCTTGCACTCTCTCTGCCCGACATCTGTGATGGAATGTTTGCATGACCTCATCTGGTGTGGTATCAGTTTGGTGCACTCAGGCCATAGAGTGGTCTTCAGGTCTAGGACAGACCCCCATCAGTGGAACTCAGAGTCCTGGATCATAACATATCTACAGATAAGAAAGGGCTGTGATAAAATGAATAAGTGAGTGATAGTTGACAGGATGGAGAATGGGAGAAGGGGAAAGTCTATTCCTTTGGCTCACTGGAAAATTGGAGGCATTCCTGGCCATCAGCCTGAGCTCAGCTCTCACAACACGGCAGCTTGAAGTGGCATGGCACCTCACAGATTGGCTTGTTAATGCCATCAGGGTGGGGGTCATGTCGGCTCCTTGGCCTTGTAGGGTCAGGGCAATGTGGTTTATAAATTCCACCTGCCAGACACATCCTGAATCTCGGTTGCTGCTGCTGCTGTTTCTCCTTATACCTGCGGATTTCCTCGTGCGTGAGTTTTGTCAAAAGCTTTGGTTTGATTTTTGGATTTAACTAGCTTGATAAATGATTTATTGGGTCCCTCATTTTAGTGCACCTTAAGCCTTAAGAGTAGTCTTAGTCAACAAACTCCCCGTTGACTTAACATTTTACCGTAACTGAGGGAACATTGTGCTATAAACTAATTTATATCTCAATACTGTATAATCAAGGGACAATGGGTGACGCTGAGATGTCAGTGTTTGGGGCCGCAGCCTCTTTCCTGCGAAAGTCTGACAAGGAACGTCTGGAGGCGCAAACCAAACCCTTCGACTTGAAGAAAGAGTGCTTTGTGCCAGATGCAGTTGAGGAGTTTGTTAAAGCCACCATCTCAAGTCGAGAGGGAGACAAAGTCACGGTGGAGACACAAGGAGGGAAGGTCAGTTTAAAAAGAATATAAAAGCAAAGAATGAACTTTTACATGACTGGAGCATGATGTGGTATTTGCAGACGGTTGTTGTTAAGGAAAGTGAGGTTCTGCAACAGAACCCGCCAAAGTTTGACAAAATTGAAGACATGGCAATGCTGACCTTTCTCCATGAGCCTGCCGTGCTGTTTAACCTCAAAGAGCGATACGCAGCATGGATGATCTATGTGAGTGTCTGCTTGATTTCGACAATTTCCAAATCAAAATATTCTATTCAAATAATGGCCTAAACATTTGGATCTGCAGACCTACTCTGGGCTGTTCTGTGTCACTGTCAACCCTTACAAGTGGCTGCCCGTCTACAATCAGGAGGTAGTAGTAGCCTACAGAGGCAAGAAGAGGAGTGAAGCTCCTCCACACATTTATTCCATCTCTGACAATGCTTACCAGTACATGTTAGCAGGTAATAAAGCAAAATTTGCTAAAATCATTGAAATTATATATTAATAGTCTCTGTGCTTACAGATCGTGAAAACCAGTCTATTCTGATCACGTAAGTGCTTTACCAAGAAACAGCTAGTTGCAAAAGGCTTTAAGACTCAAGCACTTTGATGTCTTTGTAGCGGAGAATCTGGTGCTGGAAAGACTGTGAACACCAAAAGAGTCATTCAGTACTTTGCTAGCATTGCTGCGAGTGGAGGAAAGAAAGACGCAGCCGCTCAAAACAAGGTTTTTAAATCTACATTAAAAAGACATATTTCAGAGGAGATTTCAAAGTAAAGTACATTTTCAAGCATGTTTTCTCTTTTTAGGGAACCTTGGAGGATCAAATCATCCAGGCAAATCCAGCCTTGGAAGCCTTTGGAAATGCTAAAACCATCAGAAATGACAATTCATCGAGATTCGTAAGCGCATTTATACTTAAATAACAACAACATATATGTTATGCTAAACATATTAATAAAATGTATTTTTTTTATAGGGAAAATTTATACGAATCCATTTTGATACAAGAGGAAAGCTGGCATCTGCTGACATTGAGACATGTATAAATATTTTATCATATCAGAACATATTTTACCAATTTCTTTTATTTGAATATGTATTTGTCGTTTCAGATCTCCTGGAAAAATCCCGAGTGATCTTTCAGCTGAAAGCTGAGAGAGACTATCACATCTTTTACCAAATATTATCAAATAAAAAACCAGAGATACTTGGTTAGCAAATTTTACGCAATATTCACAAAGAATATCTAACCTAGATATCAATACTGTTTTTGACAGTTTGGCTTTATTTCAAAATCCACAGAAATGCTGTTAGTGACAGCAAACCCGTACGACTACTCGTTCATCTCACAAGGAGAGACCACAGTGGCTTCCATTGATGATGCAGATGAGCTCTTGGCTACAGACGTGAGTTTGTCATCTTTAAAGCGTATGGAAATAATAAATCTTACTACATATTCAATCTTAAGACTGAGGTTTGGACTTTCACAGAGTGCATTTGATGTCCTCGGCTTCACACAAGAAGAGAAGAACTCTGTGTATAAGCTGACTGGGGCCATCATGCATTACGGCAACATGAAGTTCAAGCAGAAGCAGCGAGAGGAACAAGCAGAGGCCGATGGAACTGAAGGTGAGGGCATTGAGTCTAGAGGTTAAAACATGTGTACATCTCTGTGTAAAACTTGACAAACTCAGTTCTGAAAGAATTCTGTTTCTGAAGAAAAACATTAATTTTGCAGATGCAGACAAAGTTGCATATCTGATGGGCCTGAACTCTGCTGATCTAATAAAGGGTCTTTGTCACCCAAGGGTCAAAGTGGGTAATGAGTGGGTCACTAAAGGTCAAAGTGTCCAGCAGGCAAGTGCTTATACATGACATCCAATGGACGTAAATAAACCAACTTTGTTCAACATATAGCCAAAGTCAAGTGAGGGCAATTGATTAAAATGTAAGATTTTAAAAAATGTCATAATATTAATCATTAAAAAATTATTTAATTAGTGGTTATGTTTAATGGATACATCAGAAGCTAATTCTTCAAGCACTCTAACTATCAATGGTTCAAAGCCTTTTTATTCATACAGAGCTAGGTGTATTTTAAGAGGTTACATGTGGTCAATCTTAGGTCCAAAACTCAAGCCCAGGTTGAGCACCTCAGGAATAGACACACAAACCCCCTAACACTCGTGTTCTGATTTGTTCAGGTAAACTATGCCATCGGTGCTTTATCGAAATCTGTGTACGAGAAGATGTTCCTCTGGATGGTGGTGAGAATCAACCAATCGCTGGAGACGAAGCAGCCACGCCAATACTTCATTGGAGTCTTGGATATTGCTGGGTTTGAGATTTTTGATGTGAGTGTTTTGTTGCATAAAAAGGATACAGCTATACACGTATTGTTTGTATGTTATTTTAATCCTGGTGAAGTTACATTTTTAAGAATTCCTTTTTTGCAGTTCAACACGTTTGAGCAACTCTGCATCAACTTCACCAATGAGAAACTGCAACAGTTCTTCAATCACCACATGTTTGTCCTGGAACAAGAAGAGTATAAAAAAGAAGGGATTGAATGGGAGTTCATTGATTTTGGAATGGACCTGCAAGCTTGCATTGACCTGATTGAGAAAGTAAGTCATGGAGAATTAATCCACATTTCATATCCAATTTTAAGTGGATGAAGATATTTAGAAAATGGCTCGATCCCTTCACCGTTTCAGCCCATGGGCATCATGTCCATTCTTGAAGAGGAGTGTATGTTCCCCAAAGCCAGTGATGCAACCTTTAAAGCAAAGCTTTATGACAACCATCTGGGGAAGTCAAACAACTTTCAGAAACCAAGGATTGTTAAGGGAAAGCCAGAGGCTCATTTTGCCCTGTGTCATTACGCTGGAACAGTCGACTACAACATTAACAACTGGCTAGTGAAGAATAAAGATCCCCTGAATGAGACAGTTGTGGGATTGTACCAGAAATCCTCCTTGAAGCTCCTGTCTTATCTGTTTGTCAACTATTCTGGGGCAGATTCAGGTGTGTAAAAAGACATATCTAAAGTTATGTAAATTTAGCAAATGCATAATCACTTTTTACATTTATGGTAAACTTAAATTATGGTAACTTACATTTTGAAAAACTGATGTCACAGATGCCGGGTTGCCAAATAACAAAAGTTGAAACCAATGAAACCAAAACACTTTACAAAGCATGAAAACAAGCATTGATGTCCAGAAATGACGTGGATTAAAAAAAGAAAATACAAGTCTTACTTTTTAATATATCTTTTGTTCAGCCATGTCCGACGGAGGAAGTGCGAAAAAAGAAAAGAAGAAAAAAGGATCTTCATTTCAGACAGTGTCGGCACTTCATCGAGTAAATAGAAGCCTAATCGCTAAAACAAGATATAATAATTTTTTTATTTTATGTGTAAAACCTTGAGGAAACTATAATTCTCTCACAGGAAAACTTGAATAAATTAATGACAAACTTGAGGTCGACTCATCCGCACTTTGTGCGTTGCCTCATTCCCAACGAGACCAAGACTCCAGGAGCGATGGAGAATCCTTTGGTCATGCACCAGCTTCGCTGTAACGGGGTTCTGGAGGGAATCAGGATTTGCAGGAAGGGCTTCCCCAACAGAATTCTGTATGGAGACTTCAAACAGAGGTAGTATGAAAACAATGACAACAAAAGAGAACCTTATGTCTGCATAAACAAATCTGCGTACATTTTTGTCCACAGATATCGAATCTTAAATCCAGCTGCTATTCCTGAGGGACAGTTCATTGATAGCAAAAAAGGCGCAGAGAAACTTTTGGGTTCTCTTGACATAGACCATCAGCAGTACAGGTTTGGACATACCAAGGTCAGTCTTGTCCACTATTAAGCATGAAAAGCGATGCTGAGAATGTATCGGTAATACTTTGAAGTTATCACCAGGTATTTTTTAAGGCTGGTCTGTTAGGCCAGCTCGAGGAGATGAGAGATGAGCGTCTTTCGAAAATAATCACAGGCATTCAGGCAAGGTCTCGTGGACTTCTCTCAAGAGCTGAGTATCTGAAGATGGTTGAGCGCAGGTATAACATTTTAAAATAACAATATATGAAATTATGGTTTATTTACATGCTTTTTTTTAAAAGGGATGCCTTGCTTGTGATCCAGTGGAATGTGCGAGCATTCCTGGGTGTGAAAAACTGGCCGTGGATGAAACTCTTCTTTAAAATCAAGCCTTTGCTGAGATCTGCAGAAGCAGAGAAAGAAATGGCCAACATGAAGGAAGAGTTCCTGAAGCTCAAGGAAGCTTATGCCAAGTCTGAGGCTCGGAAAAAAGAACTTGAGGAAAAAATGGTGACTCTATTACAGGAAAAGAATGACCTGCAGCTTCAAGTGCAGGCAGTGGGTATATAAAGCTTCTGAAATTATATTTAGAAATAAATAATTAAAACCTAATGTGTATCCTCTGATATATGTATTAAACAGGAACAAGATAATCTTTGTGATGCCGAAGAAAGGTGCGAAGGTCTGATCAAAAATAAGATTCAGATGGAAGCTAAGACTAAAGAGCTCACGGAGCGACTGGAGGATGAGGAGGAGATGAACGCCGAGCTGACGGCGAAGAAGAGGAAGCTGGAGGACGAGTGCTCTGAGCTGAAGAAGGACATTGATGATTTGGAGCTGACTCTGGCTAAAGTGGAGAAAGAGAAGCATGCCACAGAGAACAAGGTTTGTTTTCTTGAGAAAAGCACAAACACACATGTATAAACATATTAATTTAATTCATTAAAAGGTTAAAAACCTGACAGAGGAAATGGCGGCCTTAGATGATATTATCGCGAAGCTGACGAAAGAGAAAAAAGCCCTTCAGGAAGCTCATCAGCAGACACTGGATGACCTTCAGAGTGAAGAAGACAAAGTCAACACTCTCACTAAGGCCAAAATCAAACTGGAGCAGCAAGTTGATGATGTATGAAACTTAATCACATACTCTCTTTAAATTTGGAAATTCATAATCACAATTGATGTTTTTATCTATTGTTAGCTGGAAGGATCTCTAGAGCAAGAGAAAAAAATACGTATGGATCTGGAAAGAGCAAAAAGAAAACTTGAAGGGGATTTAAAATTAACCCAGGAGAGCGTAATGGACCTGGAAAATGACAAGCAGCAACTGGAAGAACGACTAAAAAAGTGAGAATTGTGAATTGAAAGGGTTATTAAGCAAGATTAATAAAAGCAACAATTTACACAAAAGAATTAAATGTTTTTGTACAATTTTTACAATCCTTATTTAATTTTCAGAAAAGACTTTGAAATTAGTCAGCTCAACAGTAAAATAGATGATGAGCAGAACATAGTTATGCAGCTACAGAAGAAACTAAAAGAGCTTCAGGTAATTCACAACAGAATTTCAACAACAACTCTTCTCCTTTAAAACCTTCTGAGTAGAAAAAGTCTAATTTTTTCTGTGTCAGGCTCGTGTTGAAGAACTTGAGGAAGAGCTTGAAGCAGAAAGAGCTGCAAGAGCCAAGGTAGAGAAGCAGAGAGCAGACCTGGCCAGAGAGCTGGAGGAGATCAGTGAGAGACTGGAAGAGGCTGGAGGAGCCACAACTGCTCAGATCGAGATGAACAAGAAACGAGAAGCTGAGTTCCAGAAACTTCGCAGAGACCTTGAAGAGGCGACTCTTCAGCACGAAGCCACGGCCGCCACGCTGAGGAAGAAACAAGCTGATAGCGTAGCTGAATTAGGAGAACAGATAGACAATCTGCAGAGAGTGAAGCAGAAACTAGAGAAGGAGAAGAGTGAACTCAAGCTGGAGCTGGATGACGTGATTTCCAACATGGAGCATGTTGTCAAGTCCAAGGTCTGGCCTTCACAACGTCTCGAACACTTTTCTTGGTGTAACTAAATTTTAAAGTATGTATGCTGTTATTTCAGACTAACATGGAGAAAATGAACAGAACTCTGGAGGACCAACTAAACGAATACCGTAACAAAAATGATGAAAACCAAAGGGGTCTCAATGACTTCACAACCCAGAAGGCAAAGCTGCAAGCCGAGAATGGTTACTAAAATTTTATAATATAAATTACTGCGTACAGTAAAAATTATGTCTGTATAATTTTGTATTTACTTTTTATAAGCATTTGTAAATATTCACCTCATGCGTTTTTAACACATCAGATGAATTTGCAAGACAGCTAGAAGAAAAAGAATCATTGATCTCTCAGCTGACAAGAGGTAAGAACTCTTTCAGCCAACAGCTCGAAGACCTAAAGAGGCAGTTGGATGAGGAAATTAAGGTAAAACACTCTTCTTGTACAATTTCATCAAACATGTTATATTAATAATACAAATGTTTAATTTTTTAAATCATGAAATTTTACAATGTGGAAAACCATAGGCCAAGAATGCCCTGGCTCATGCGCTGCAGTCGGCCCGACACGACTCGGATCTGCTGAGAGAACAGTATGAGGAAGAGCAGGAAGCTAAAGCAGAGCTGCAGCGAGGAATGTCCAAAGCTAATTCTGAGGTGGCTCAGTGGAGAACCAAGTACGAAACTGATGCCATCCAGAGGACTGAAGAGCTGGAGGAAGCAAAGTAAGATATGAAATTAAATGAAATGTGTGATTTGTTTTCAAGCAACTTCCAAGAATTCAAAAATCTCTGAATTAATCTTCTTGCAAAATTGTAATGTTTGTTGCATCGTTTCTGCACTTCCTAGGAAGAAGCTGGCTCAGCGTTTGCAGGAAGCTGAAGAAGCAGTGGAAGCTGTAAATGCAAAGTGTTCTTCTCTTGAAAAGACCAAACACAGACTCCAGAATGAGATTGAAGATCTGATGGTGGATGTGGAAAGATCCAACACAGCCGCTGCAGCACTAGACAAGAAACAAAGAAACTTTGACAAGGTTTGAATCTAGTTTCTCTTCCAAGGCCATCCTGACAGTCTGTTATGTCTGTTGGGAGACTGACTGCAACATTTGACAAATACTGATAAGTGCACTCACACGGCTGCTCACAACAACTTTTCTGTTAAATTCCTATAAAAAATTAACCTTTTTATAATGAGGATCATCAGAATTCACAGATTGCTTTTTTGTGGCACAATGTGAGGTGTTCCTGCAGATAAATCAAAGGTTTGAACAAACATTTAAAATAATATTTAATTTGAAAATTAGGTGTTAAATAACAAAGCAACATTGATCAGAAATAGAAAACACGAGGGTATAAATACAGAAGAACTAAAGAAAAAATATCTGAAACACAAAATGAGGCTATGGAACACCAGGAACATGTGAAATGTAGCTCTAACAACAGACAATAGCAACTATTGATTCGTACATTGAATTAGCAAATTTTTCACAACTGTGTATTTTGCAGATCTTGTCTGAGTGGAAGCAGAAGTATGAGGAGTCACAGTGTGAACTAGAAAGTTCTCAGAAGGAGGCTAGATCTCTGAGCACCGAACTCTTTAAGCTGAAGAACTCTTATGAGGAATCATTAGATCATCTTGAGACTCTCAAGAGAGAGAACAAGATTCTTCAAGGTTTTTACATGGATATTACCACCTGCATGCTCAAAACGATCCCTTTTCATCGGTTATGTGTTACAAAAGTTGTGCTTTGTTTCATTAGAGGAGATCTCCGATCTCACTGAACAACTTGGTGAAAGTGGGAAGACAATCCACGAGCTAGAGAAGGTCCGCAAGCAGCTTGAACAAGAGAAGACAGAGATCCAGGCTGCACTAGAAGAGGCCGAGGTACACAGCAAGTGAACATCTTTAAAATGTACAATAAAACACAACTGGGATTTACAAGCAAAGCTTCTTCTGTTCCTCAGGGTTCTCTTGAACACGAGGAGAGTAAAATCCTTCGATCCCAGCTTGAATTTAACCAAATAAAGGCTGATATTGAACGCAAGCTAAGTGAGAAAGACGAGGAGATGGAGCAATCCAAGAGAAACTTGCAGAAGACCATAGATACTTTGCAAAGTGCTTTGGAGTCTGAAACCCGCAGTCGGAACGAGGCTCTCAGAATAAAAAAGAAGATGGAAGGTGACCTAAACGAGATGGAGATTCAGCTGAGTCAAGCAAACAGACAGGCCGCAGAATCTCAGAAACAGCTCAAGTCTGTGCAGTCGCATTTGAAGGTAAATCCGACACAATAATGCATGTCTGATTATTTATCCAACCAGCACAAACAAATACTGTTGTCTTATTGTATTTTTTTAGGATGCTCAGCTTCAACTAGACGACTCCCACCGAGTCAGTGATGATCTGAAAGAGAACACTGCAATAGTGGAGAGACGCAATACATTGCTTCAAGCAGAACTTGAGGAGCTCAGAGCTGTTCTGGAACAAACCGAAAGAGCTCGCAAGCTTTCTGAGCAGGAGCTTCTGGATGTCACTGAGAGAGTTCAGCTTCTCCATTCCCAAGTGAGGAGGACAACTTTTTCATCAAATCTAACATTAGAATGAACAAACAGACATGGTAACTGATTGTTTTTACAACTCTGGAAACAGAACACAAGCCTTCTGAATCAGAAGAAGAAACTGGAGGTCGATACATCCCAGCTTCAAAGTGAAGTGGAAGAGGCGGTGCAAGAATGCAGAAACGCTGAAGAGAAAGCCAAGAAGGCCATCACTGATGCTGCCATGATGGCCGAGGAGCTGAAGAAGGAGCAGGACACAAGTGCTCACCTGGAGCGGATGAAGAAGAACATGGAGCAGACCATTAAAGACCTGCAACACCGGCTGGATGAAGCAGAACAAATTGCAATGAAAGGAGGGAAGAAGCAGGTCCAGAAGCTCGAGACTAGGGTGAGTTCCCTTGGTTCGTTGATTGGGTTAAAACATTTTGTGTACGAGTAACTGTGACTCCTAGGTGAGAGAACTGGAAGTTGAAGTTGAAGCTGAGCAGAAGAGAAGCAGTGAATCAGTTAAAGGAGTGCGGAAATACGAGCGCCGCCTCAAGGAACTGACTTATCAGGTGGGATTTCATTGAGATAACTCAATTTGGAGTCTAAGAATGTTATGAGAATCATAAATTATGTGCACACTTTTATCACTGGTATGAATGTTAGACTGAAGAGGACCGTAAAAACATCGCCCGTCTTCAGGATTTGGTTGACAAACTGCAACTAAAAGTCAAAGCTTACAAAAGAGCTGCCGAAGAGGCTGTAAGTTAACACAAATCATTCAGAAGGTTAAATGTAAAGTCAATTATTTGGCAAAAAGATAAAGTTGTTTTGAAATATTAGGAGGAACAAGCTAATACTCACCTCGGCAAGTTCCGCAAGATCCAACATGAACTAGATGAAGCTGAAGAAAGGGCTGACATTGCTGAATCACAAGTGAACAAGCTACGGGCCAAAAGCCGTGATGTGGGCCCAAAAGTAAAGTTTTTAGCGATTACGTATTTAAGACTACATTATATTATAATGCCCCCTTAAAATACATGGTATTTACAAATATAAATACTATTTATTATAATTAAAAAAGCATGTAAACATGTAAAATCTTTTTCTTTTACAGAAAGGGTTTGACCAAGAGTGAAGAACTGACAGCAACAAAAATAAACATCAGTAAGATATACACCCTCCATTTTTTACCCTGGCTTTCCATTTCTGGGTCACAGGGAGCTGGAGCCAATCCCAGAAACTCTGAGCCTAAAGGTGGAATTCACAACCACAATCACAGAGTAGAACACACACAAACACACTTTCACTCACACCAATGGGCAATTTTCCAGACTTTAATTTTCCTGCATGTTTTTGGACTGGTGTTTCCAGAGACCTGGAGGAAAACCAGCTAAGAATGGGTAGGACCTTTTTCACAGATCCTGACAGGCCTTAATCTTGATTCACAAACAAGTTCTTTTTTTTGTGAGGCCTCTGTGCAAAAATACAACAGTAAAACACAAAATAAAACAACAACAACAACAATAAAAAAAATAATAATAACAACAACAATAATTATAAAAAATATATGTAACCCAAATTATTAAAATATATATATTTGTAGAGCCAATTGTGTTTCCCTTCCTGCATAAGAAAATTTTGTAATATTTTGGTGAGGTTTAAGCTTTTATTTTGTGACATCTGTTAGCAATGTTAACAATGTGGTAATGTTAGTAAAGACTACACTTATAAGTAACTAATTATATTTTAATATATGTTCCTACACATTTTAAACGTTGCCAGCAAAGCACGCAGGACATTATTTTTAAAACGTCTTCATACATGTATTACGGTAATAAATCTAGAGTACTAATTTTTCTGAATTAATTTATTTAGTTTGATTAAAATTTTGAGTATTTTTGACCATGGACAAGGGAATGTTTGCTTATTGCGCGTAGCCAAAAAAAGTGCAGATGTGCCTAATGGAGAGATGGAACAAAGCCTTTGCTTCTTGAAATAGATTAACTGAAATGGGGAATGTCCATGGTCTGTCTCTAAGTTCTCTAAAGTGTCCAGTATGTGTAGCCCCCACAGCTGCTGCGCATTCCAGTCAGAGAAGATAGGAAACAGAAAATAAAAAAATATCAACAAAACAATTTCAAGTTGCATAAAAATGTAAAAGGTCTATTTTATATATCCCTACCTCTAAATGCTGTTTTGAGACCACTGAGTTTGTCAGACATTTATGAGTGGCTTTTTTGTGCATAGTGTTTATAATATGTGTGCGTTCACTTCACTGTGTGTGTATCTTCACTTGGTGGATTAAATGGAGAGAACTGTTGTGATATGGTTCATTGTGGCTATATTGACATTCTCATATAACTTTGCTTTTTTTGGGTAATATGGCTTCTATATGTTTTGTCGTATGTATGTCTGACATGTGTCTGTTGATTGGTTGGCTATTTCCTAATCCGAAAGTTTTACATTTTATAAAATGAAAAGCAATTTCAACCACCTTGGACTTGTGGTTTTTCCTAACTTCAATTCTCCAGGATGCATGTTTTTGGATTACGGGAGGAAATCGGAAACCTGGAGAAAACACACACAACCATTGGGAGAACTTACAAACTCAAAAGACCAAACTACAAAAAGACCAAATTTGATCCCAAACACATTTTTCTTGCTGTCCAGGTTCAGGCGACAGCACTACACACCACGCCACTGTGCTGCCCAGTTTTACATCATATGAGCCACTAATTTATTCCACGTAAAACAAAGATTTTTACAAAAAATTTATTCTTTTATGAACCATTTGAGCTATTTTCAATTGTGACGCCTGCTACTGCTCTCAAAACATTTCTGATTATTGCTTAAACCACTTCTGATTATCATGCTGAGAATCAGAAGGGAATACTGTATTTTGAACACATTTATGAATTTCAACAGATTGTGACAGAAAAAACACTAGAGACAAAAGAAGAAAGCTCAACACAACTCGTACATAATTCTGAAATGTTAGTTGATTCCCTGATGTCTGGCAACAATTTAAGAGAAAAAAAGTTATCCAAATAGACACATTGTAATTTGAAATGAAATTTGAGGCGAGAGCAAAAATTTGGTTTTGTTGAGCTTGGTTATGTTAGCAGCTTTGGTATTTAAGATTGATTCAAAATGAATGTACACAATGTAGTCAGAAAATGTAGCGGAGACAATAGTCCAGTGAAGCACTGTCAAATATAATACTTAAGTATTGTAATAAAGTATTTTTTACGTGATGATGACAACGTCAATTACAAAACTGGCAACACGGCAGCTTGAAGAGATGGATGAATCCCAAAGCGGCTGTGATTAATGAGTCGGTTGTGACAGTGGCATTAAATGCTCAAGTAGCGGAGTGGTCTTGTTTCATGATGAGTGAGAGCGAATCAAATGTTAAAGCTCATACCTGTGTCAGTGATGCTCCAATTGTTAATCTTGGTTCTGACATCGATAAACTGGAGGTCAATGAGCCTTCATCAGCAGCTTGGCATTTCTCACTTCCTCTTGCACTTTGACGCCAGACGTTGGTTAAAGAAGTGGCTAGGTGTCAGAATAGAACAGTCTTATCACTTCTCATAAGCACTTGGCTTCTTGCTTAACCTATCTTCAATGGCAACTGTCAAAAAATCATTCTCGGTTAAGCCTTTTGTTATGAGAAATACTGACTTTTATCTAGTAGATTTTTTTGGTAAAACTGTTTTTTTTTAAAACATGTTTAAATAAAAAAATAAATAAATAAAAACACTTGGGTCGCGGTAAAATTATCAAATGTTGACCCCAGCAGTTCACAACGACAAAAAGGTTTGGGGACACTGGTCTACTGATTTTTAAAAATTCATTAGTATTTGATTTTTTTTTTTTTTTTTTTATAGTTCTCGGAAATTTTTCTATAATACTTTCTGGTAGTTTTCTTCTACAGCTATGCCTCAGAAAATCATGAATTCATCATTTATAAAAACCTCATGTTATCAACTTTCTATACTCTAAAAAGATCACTAAGTTATTCTCTATCTGCTATATACACAGAATTACTTTAGTTGTCCAAACATCTAGGACATTAGTCAACAAACCGCAGCAGGTTCTTGTTTATATGAAAAGACTTTTCTTCTCGCCAGGTGAATGTTTGGTGTTCTGACAGAGCAAGGATCGAGACAGAACGAGATGCGATGGTGAGGTTTCACTCCCAACCCAGCGAGAGCAACTCTACGAGAATGTCATAGGGTTATCTTTGTCCTCAAAGAAACAATGCGTTGTCAACAACACGGCATGTGGAAGAGACACTTGCTGGACGCTAAATGTTAATGACAGATGGGGGAGCAATAACTTAAAGACCTACAAGGTTCCCCACCCAACGGAGGGCTCTAGTTCTCTCATTATTCTTTTATTATTATCATTATCTTCTACTGCTGAATCTCTGGTATGACACCTGTGACAAAACACCACGCATGTTGTTTGACACTCGCCGCCTGGTAAATCTCACAGACTTAGATTCTTTATATAGATACAGACTCAGAGGGCATCTGATACCATTGTCTGGATCTCGGCATGGCCTGGACTCTGAAGACCAAAAACATACAATGCCACGTATTAGCCCCACTTAAGCTCTTGGGATAATTGGGAATCTCCACGGCATGAAGTACAAATGTATCACTTTACTGAAATTAGATCTCCACTCCTAAGTATTCTAAACAATGTCAGATGACAAATATAGAATTCCATTTAAACTCTGCTAAGACATATAGAATCTGAAGCTCTTTGTTCTTCTTAAACCCATGAGTGCAACTAGAGTTGTCCAGTGGACGTCCAGAACCACAAATAATCATGTTTTCTTTAAGTGTTGCGGTTCTTTTGTTCATTACATTTTAGGTATACATTCTTGTCTTCTGGCTGCACTCTTTCACCTTTTAATTAAGTGCGGACCACCAGACTCTGAACTAAATTTGCACTTCACTATCACCACCTAATATAGAGCAGTAACAGCAAATCTTAACAGAGATAAGCCTTCTCTCAACCAATAGTTCTTCTTTCGTCCTAATACCCATAACGTCTCTCAGTGGAGTAGCGTTGGGATGCTTTGTACTCCGGCTTTGTGGGATGCCTTCTCCAAATTTGGGAGGGTGACTTCCTTTATAAAGAGATCTTATGTTGAGCGTCCAGTTAAGTCATCGTTTTATCTGGGGTAAGAGTTGAACAACCGCATGCTAATGTCATTTGATTTGCTAGGTTCTTTTTAGGATCCCATTTGAGATAAAATCAGGTGCATGTGATTGAGTTAATGGATGGAATTTATTTCTACAGGACCTTGAGTGAGCAGCTTCACTGGTCAATTCAAGGTAAGTTTTCACAGTAGGATTTATCTTGAGTCATTACAAAATTGTAATTTAACTGAAATTTATTTTTATACATTTCTATGGCTATTTTACAGCAAATTGCAACTCTTATTGCAATTCTTATCTTCATTCTTTGAGTCATGAGAAGGCTTAACTTTAGTTTGGAGCTGAAAGTAATAAGCAGTAATATGCTGTAAATTAAAAAGAAAATCATATATTTACAGCACTGTATAATGTTGGAACTCGCTGTTGTCCATAGACTATATTGTGTTTTTATGAAAATGTTTTAGTAGATCCCTTTCTGTACAATGTCCAAGATTGCAAAACATAAAATTCAGCTGTATAACAAAACCTTTTTAATGCACATATCATAAGCATTTTAAAAGATAAACAAACCAGTGTCTGCAATAATTGCCAGGCAAAAATGGGTGACGCTCAGATGGCCGAGTTTGGAGCAGCAGCTCCTTACCTGCGGAAGTCCGACCGAGAGCGGCTGGAGGCGCAAACTCGTCCGTTTGACATGAAAAAGGAATGTTTTGTTCCGGATCCAGACGAGGAGTATGTGAAGGCTTCCATCATCAGTCGAGAAGGTGACAAAGTCACTGTTCAGAACCAGAAAGGGAAGGTAGGATGTATTCAATTGTTTTTTCGACAGCTAGCAAGATACAGCACAGAGTATGGTACAGCAAATAAGATTACTAATACGTTGTTTTGCCCATTCCATTAGACCGTCACTGTAAAGGAAGCTGACATTCATCCCCAGAACCCGCCAAAGTTTGATAAAATTGAAGACATGGCCATGTTCACCTTTCTCCATGAGCCTGCTGTGCTGTTTAACCTCAAAGAGCGATACGCAGCATGGATGATCTACGTGAGAGCAACCCAGTTTGAATAGATCACAATCAGTCACTTTATCACTAATCTTTATTTGTCTTAAGCACAGACCTACTCTGGGCTGTTCTGTGTCACTGTCAACCCTTACAAGTGGCTGCCCGTTTACAATCAGGAGGTAGTAGTAGCCTACAGAGGCAAGAAGAGGACTGAAGCTCCTCCACACATCTTTTCCATTTCTGACAACGCTTACCAGTACATGCTAACAGGTTTGAAAAATCTCGTTCACTGACATCAAAAGACGTTCACTGATGAACACGTCTACGATTAATAATTGTCAAAAACACATCTTTATTGTGCAAGCATGTCAGATGATAGAGACAAAAAAAATAACTTCTATCTTTGAACATTTTTTTATTATAGACAGAGAAAATCAGTCAGTTCTGATCACGTAAGTACACAAATCAATGACTTCTCTTTTTCTACTTCTCTGAAAATTAACAAGTATTTTCATCTCACAGTGGAGAATCTGGTGCAGGAAAGACTGTGAACACCAAAAGAGTCATTCAGTATTTTGCCAGCATTGCTGCGGCAGGTTCTGCAAAGAAAGATGGATCTGAAAAAAAAGTACAAGCTGACTGATCAGACCACCAGAGCCATACGCACTTGATGTCATTTTTAATCATGTGTTTTATTCAAAGGGAACCCTGGAGGATCAAATCATTCAGGCAAATCCTGCGTTGGAGGCGTTTGGAAACGCAAAAACCATTAGAAATGACAATTCATCAAGATTTGTAAGCATTTGCTAATTAAATAATTGAAGAATATATATATATAATTTACAGCTGATTGTAACCATTTGTGAAGTGTTTACTAATTTGGGATATGTGTAATATATTGCCGATTTATTAAGGGAAAATTCATCCGAATTCATTTTGCTGCCAGTGGAAAGCTAGCCTCTGCTGACATCGAAACATGTAAGACTTATTATTTACAGTATCTGAAATATAATTTTCAATTGGTTATTCTGTGTAAATGCTTATCTTTACTACATTATTTATTAATTAAAAGATCTTCTGGAGAAGTCAAGGGTGACTTTTCAGCTTAAAGCTGAAAGGGACTACCACATTTTCTACCAAATCCTTTCTCAGCGAAAACCTGAGCTTTTGGGTAAGAGTCAGTAGCTGAAAATGGGCAGTTTTTTATAAAGTGTTCCCATCAAACGTATAGTTCTCTTCCTCTTGAAACAGAGATGCTGCTCATCACCAACAACCCATATGACTACGCTTACATCTCTCAAGGAGAGACAACCGTAGCCTCAATCAATGATGGTGATGAACTTCTTGCCACTGATGTGAGTCTGGATTAGTATTTTGTTCCACCATACGGCCCTTTCTTCATGTGTCTTTACATTGCAGGAGGCGTTTGATGTACTAGGCTTCACTCAAGAGGAAAAAAATGGCATCTATAAACTGACTGGAGCCATCATGCATTACGGCAACATGAAATTCAAGCAAAAGCAAAGGGAAGAGCAGGCAGAGGCCGACGGAACTGAAGGTTTGAAAAAATAACTACAAGAAGAAATTTTCAACAGATATTTAAATATAAAAATATACATTAAACAGATGCAGACAAAGTTGCGTATCTGATGGGCCTGAACTCTGCTGACCTCATAAAGGGTCTTTGCCACCCAAGGGTCAAAGTTGGTAATGAGTGGGTCACTAAAGGGCAAAATGTCCAGCAGGTGATTTTTTTCCCCACTTAAACTTTGTTAAAAAGAATTTAAAAAATTATTGGCTAAAAATATGATTCTTTGTGTCCAGGTGTACTATGCCATCGGTGCGCTATCAAAGTCAGTGTATGAGAAGATGTTCCTCTGGATGGTTGTAAGAATCAATCAGTCTCTGGACACCAAACAGCCTCGCCAATATTTCATTGGAGTTTTGGATATTGCTGGGTTTGAGATTTTTGATGTGAGTGTTCACAAAAATATTGTTGTGCATACAGTAATATGCATGTTACCTGTCTAACTTTACTGTACATACCTCACTTACAGTTTAATACGTTTGAGCAACTCTGCATCAACTTCACCAATGAGAAACTGCAACAGTTCTTCAATCACCACATGTTTGTCCTGGAACAAGAAGAGTATAAAAAAGAAGGGATTGAATGGGAGTTTATTGATTTTGGAATGGACCTGCAAGCTTGCATTGACCTGATTGAGAAAGTAAGTCATGGGGAATTATTCCACATTTCATATCCAATTTCAAGTGGATGAAAATGTTTGGAAAATGGCTGGATTCTCCATGTTCTTCCTCACCGTTTCAGCCCATGGGTATCATGTCCATCCTTGAAGAGGAGTGTATGTTCCCCAAAGCCAGTGATGCAACCTTTAAAGCAAAGCTTTATGACAACCATCTGGGGAAATCAAACAACTTTCAGAAGCCAAGACTTATTAAAGGAAAGCCAGAGGCTCACTTTTCGTTGGTTCATTATGCTGGAACAGTCGACTACAACATTAACAACTGGCTAGTGAAGAATAAAGATCCCCTGAATGAGACAGTTGTGGGGCTTTTTCAAAAATCCACCGTTAAACTCTTGTCAATGCTCTTTGCCAATTATGCTGGAGCGGAGTCCAGTAAGTTTGAGGGAAAACCAACGTGCTGTCCATATAGTCACTGTTTTCACAATTTAGACAAAAAATTACAATGATTTTCTCTTTAACCAGGTCAAGATTCCAGCAAGAGTGGAAAAGGAGGAGGAAGCAAGAAGAAAGGCTCCTCTTTTCAAACAGTGTCTGCACTTCACCGGGTAATACAGTTTGCAGATATGTATCACAATTAACCAAGTTAAGACGTAAAATATACAGTATTGATCTTTCTCACAGGAAAACCTGAATAAATTAATGACAAACTTGAGGTCGACTCATCCGCACTTTGTGCGTTGCATCATTCCCAACGAGACCAAGACTCCAGGAGCGATGGAGAATCCTTTGGTCATGCACCAGCTTCGCTGTAACGGGGTTCTGGAAGGAATCAGGATTTGTAGGAAGGGTTTCCCCAACAGAATTCTGTATGGAGACTTCAAACAGAGGTACGTTTTGTTATTTATGTTATTTATCTACAAAAGAGATAATATGTTAATTATTACTGCAATTTTAGATACCGAATCCTAAATCCCGCAGCAATACCTGAAGGCCAATTTATAGACAGCAGGAAAGGAGCTGAGAAGTTGCTGGGATCACTGGATATTGATCATAATCAATACAAGTTTGGACACACAAAGGTACTTAAATGTAAAATCAATTGGATTTAAATAACAGCATGAAACTTAAAGGTTTAATTTTTTTTACTCTATAAAGGTGTTCTTCAAAGCTGGATTACTGGGTCAGCTAGAGGAAATGAGAGATGACAGGCTTTCTCTAATTATCACTGGAATTCAAGCAAGATCCAGAGGACTTCTTGCTAGAGTTGAATTCCAAAAAATTGTGGAAAGAAGGCAAGCAAGATATCTGAATGGAAAGCTATACCTTATTTAAACTGACTATTTAATGTAATTAATACACTGTTTTGTATATTTCTTCAAATTCAGAGATGCCTTATTGGTCATCCAGTGGAATGTCCGTGCCTTCATGGGGGTTAAAAATTGGCCCTGGATGAAGCTTTTTTTCAAGATTAAACCTCTTCTGAAGTCAGCAGAAGCAGAAAAAGAAATGGCAAACATGAAGGATGAGTTTGCCAAGCTGAAAGAGGCTTACGCCAAATCTGAAGCCAGAAGGAAAGAATTGGAGGAGAAAATGGTGTCTCTTCTACAAGAGAAGAACGACTTACAGCTTCAAGTCCATGCGGTTAGTTTATCATAGATAACCTTTATAAAGCCTTTGTAAAACTTTTTTTTGTGTGTGTGTGTGTGTGTGTAAAGAAGACAATAACCATGTTTAATTTGACAAAAATCAGGAGCAAGATAATCTTTGCGACGCAGAGGAACGATGCGATCAGCTCATTAAAAACAAGATCCAACTCGAGGCAAAAGCGAAAGAGCTCAGCGAGCGTCTGGAGGATGAAGAGGAGATTAACGCCGAATTGACGGCGAAGAAGAGGAAGCTGGAGGACGAGTGCTCTGAGCTGAAGAAGGACATTGATGATTTGGAGCTGACTCTGGCTAAAGTGGAGAAAGAGAAGCATGCCACAGAGAACAAGGTTTGTTTTCTTTAGTAAAGCACAAACACACATGTATAAACATATTAATTTAATTCATTAAAAGGTTAAAAACCTGACAGAGGAAATGGCGGCCTTAGATGATATTATCGCGAAGCTGACGAAAGAGAAAAAAGCCCTACAGGAAGCTCATCAGCAGACACTGGATGACCTTCAGAGTGAAGAAGACAAAGTCAACACTCTCACTAAGGCCAAAGCAAAGCTGGAGCAGCAGGTGGACGATGTAAGTTTCA
The DNA here is from genome assembly GCA_028128575.1 of Paedocypris carbunculus. NCBI lineage: Eukaryota > Metazoa > Chordata > Actinopteri > Cypriniformes > Paedocypris > Paedocypris carbunculus. The sequence continues at coordinate 2,579,752 of SOMO01000039.1, read as the reverse complement.
CAACTGATTGTGTTTCTACATTTATTCAACTTTAATATTACAACATTTTTCATATAAAATAAATTAATAAATAAATTCAAATAAGATAAACATATTTTCCCCCCAATTTAATAGCTAGAGGGATCTCTTGAGCAAGAAAAAAAGCTTCGCATGGACCTAGAAAGAGTTAGGAGGAAACTAGAAGGTGACTTGAAGTTGACCCAGGAAAGCCTAATGGACCTGGAAAATGACAAGCAGCAACTAGAAGAGCGCTTAAAAAAGTAATGCATTTTTCTTAATCTACAAGGGTACAAGGAATAACCTACAAACAGAATTTGAGTATTTATCTTGCAACCATAGGAAGGATTTTGAGATCAGCCAGCTCAATGGGAAAATTGAAGACGAGCAAACAATTTGTATCCAGCTCCAGAAAAAACTCAAAGAGCTTCAGGTAACTAAAGTGTCTAAATACATTAATTGCATGAAAATGTATAATTAAAAGTTGCAACTCAAACAATACTAGGCACGTATTGAAGAACTTGAGGAAGAGCTTGAAGCAGAAAGAGCTGCAAGAGCCAAGGTAGAGAAGCAGAGAGCAGACCTGGCCAGAGAGCTGGAGGAGATCAGTGAGAGACTGGAAGAGGCTGGAGGAGCCACAACTGCTCAGATCGAGATGAACAAGAAACGAGAAGCTGAGTTCCAGAAACTTCGCAGAGACCTTGAAGAGGCGACTCTGCAGCACGAAGCTACGGCAGCTGCGCTGAGGAAGAAACAAGCTGATAGCGTAGCAGATCTAGGAGAACAGATAGACAATCTGCAGAGAGTGAAGCAGAAACTAGAGAAGGAGAAGAGTGAACTCAAGCTGGAGCTGGATGATGTCGTCTCCAACATGGAACATGTTGTCAAAACCAAGGTATTTTTTGAAGGCCCATTTTCAAGAACTGGTTCCTTGATGTGCTTTCAACAATATTATCACTATTTTCCAAGTTTTATAGTTGTGTTTTCACCCAGGCAAATCTTGAGAAGACCTGCAGATCTTTAGAGGATCAGATGAATGAATACAGGACGAAGTTTGAGGAAAGTCAGCGCTCAATCAATGACTTCACCATGCACAAATCTAAACTGCAATCTGAAAATGGTGAGTCCGGGGTAAACGCTTCAAGTGTTGCTTGATCTTTCACAGTCATTAAAGAGTTTTTTGAAACTTCTAGGTGAACTGTCAAGGCAGTTGGAGGAGAAGGACTCACTTGTTTCCCAGCTAACTAGGAGCAAGATGTCCTACACACAGCAAATTGAAGATCTTAAAAGGCAGCTGGAGGAAGAGTCTAAGGTAAGATACAGTTTGTAAAATAAAAAAAAAAAAAACATGTGTAAAGTATAATAAATATGATTGATTAACCCCCACAAGGCCAAGAATGCCCTTGCTCATGCGCTGCAGTCGGCCCGACACGACTCGGATCTGCTGAGAGAACAGTATGAGGAAGAGCAGGAAGCTAAAGCAGAGCTGCAGAGAGGAATGTCCAAAGCCAATTCTGAGGTGGCTCAGTGGAGAACCAAGTACGAAACTGATGCCATCCAGAGGACTGAAGAACTGGAGGAAGCAAAGTAAGACACTTGCTGTTTATTACCAAGCACAGATTAAATCTTATTTGAATAATGTTCTTGAAAAAACATCTATTCAAACAAATATATTATATCTTCTCTACTGACAGATAAGCTTTTTGCTTGTGTTATGTTTGATTTAAAATGTAAGACGAACAAAAAGTTTTTCTGTTAGTTGAATCAGCATCCACAGAGATAGAAATGTGAATTCGGAATCAAACTTTGACACATTTCATGAATCCAACTTTGGAATGAAGAAATGTTTTGTTTCATTTTTGCTCCACTTCCTAGAAAGAAACTGGCTCAGCGTTTGCAGGAAGCTGAAGAAGCAGTGGAAGCTGTGAATGCAAAGTGTTCTTCTCTTGAAAAGACCAAACACAGACTCCAGAATGAGATTGAAGATCTGATGGTGGACATAGAAAGATCAAATGCAGCTGCAGCAGCACTAGACAAAAAGCAAAGAAACTTTGACAAGGTGTTAGTCAGATAGTTTCCATTTAGTTCTGTCTAATGTCTGGTTATGCTTAAAAAATGTAATTGAATAAAAATATATTGAAATGACATTTTGTGTTTAGGTCTTGTCTGAGTGGAAGCAGAAGTATGAGGAGTCACAGACTGAATTGGAAAGTTCTCAAAAAGAAGCCAGATGTCTGAGCACTGAACTCTTCAAGCTGAAGAACTCTTATGAAGAAGCTCTGGATCACTTGGAGACAATGAAAAGAGAGAACAAAAATCTCCAAGGTAAAAAAAAAACACGAAGAATTGGAATTCCAGTGAAAGTTTTCTAGTGTAAACCACATGATCTATGTCTTTTAGAGGAAATTTCTGATCTTACTGAACAAGTTGGTGAGGGAGGAAAGAGTATCCACGAGCTGGAGAAAATGAGAAAGCAACTGGAGCAGGAGAAGGGTGAAATTCAGTCAGCGCTGGAAGAAGCAGAGGTACATTTCAGATTCAGTTCAATTCTCCGAAAATAAATAAACCCATCCAACTTACGTGAATAAGTTATTTGCATCTGTTGTGCAAAACAAGGCCTCGCTGGAGCACGAGGAGGGGAAAATTCTGCGAGCTCAGCTGGAATTCAACCAAGTTAAAGCTGATATTGAACGCAAGCTAACTGAGAAAGACGAAGAGATGGAGCAGAGCAAACGCAATTTACAAAGGACCATTGACACTCTGCAAAGCTCTTTAGAGTCAGAAACCCGGAGCAGGAACGAAGCCCTCCGGATTAAGAAGAAGATGGAAGGTGATCTAAATGAGATGGAGATTCAGCTGAGTCAGGCGAACCGTCAGGCTGCTGAGGCTCAGAAGCAGCTCAAGAGTGTCCAAGCGCATCTGAAGGTAAAGTGACCGCTCACAGAGAGCAAAGTCCTGGTAAAGTTGTAGTGGCTTATAATTCTCTCCTCACACTTTAGGATGCTCAGCTTCAGCTGGATGACTCTCTGAGAACAAGTGATGATCTTAAAGAGAACATTGCCATATTGGAGAGACGCAACAACCTTCTGCAGGCTGAGCTGGAGGAACTGAGAGCGGCTCTTGAGCAGACAGAGAGAGGCCGGAAACTAGCTGAGCAAGAGCTGCTGGACACCAGTGAACGAGTGCAGCTACTGCATTCCCAGGTACAAGAATCTATCCATCCATCCCTCTTTCTGTCTGTTCATCATCCCTCTGTCTATCTATCTCTCTCTCTCTCTCTCTCTCTCTCTCTCTATTTTTCTATCTATCTATCCATCTACTTTTCAAATGTTATTTTTCAAATTGAATGCACAGATTATTTTCTAGGTTATAAAGCACACAGGCAATTGTTAGTGTGCCATATAAATCAAATAAGACAGTCAAAACTGAAAAGTGAGTAAAGCAGAAAAAACTCATACTGCTGACTAAACAAATAATATTTTTTATTTCGATATAAACAATTTTCTAGTTCTCAAGTCTACTGATCTCTTCATCGTGTTGTGCTTCTCACATAAACAACAGAAACATAATTTTTACTTTTCGCAGAACACAAGTCTTCTCAATCAGAAGAAAAAGCTGGAATGTGACACCACCCATCTTCAAACAGAAGTGGAAGAGGCGGTGCAGGAATGCAGAAACGCTGAAGAGAAAGCCAAGAAGGCCATCACTGATGCTGCAATGATGGCCGAGGAGCTGAAGAAAGAGCAGGACACGAGTGCTCACCTGGAGCGGATGAAGAAGAACATGGAGCAGACTATTAAAGACCTGCAACACCGGCTGGATGAAGCAGAACAAATAGCAATGAAAGGAGGGAAGAAGCAGGTCCAGAAATTGGAAGCAAGGGTAGGTGACGTCCAGTGCTAATTCTATTTTGTATTCCACTCTAAACTCAACTCTGTGCAAACAGGTGAGAGAACTGGAAAATGAAGTGGAATCAGAACAAAAGAAGAGCGGCGAGGCGGTGAAAGGAATTCGCAAATATGAAAGACGTATTAAAGAGCTCACTTACCAGGTGAAACCACAAGTTCCACTAGTAAAAATGTGATCCGTAAGCTGAGCTTGTGCAATTTCATTCTACAGACGGAGGAAGACCGCAAGAACCTTGCTCGTCTCCAGGATCTTGTTGACAAGCTCCAGCTGAAGGTCAAGGCATACAAGAGGGCTGCAGAGGAAGCTGTAAGTCATAAGCGCAATAATGTTGATGCTACGCAGGTTCTGCATAAACTTTGACATTGCCTCACAGGAAGAACAGGCAAACACGAATCTCAGCAAGTTCCGTAAAATTCAGCACGAGCTGGATGAGGCGGAAGAGAGAGCAGACATTGCAGAGTCACAGGTCAATAAAATGCGAGCCAAAAGCAGAGATGTCGGATCGAAGGTCAGTGCTTGCTAAAAATAACAACATAACCTAACACTGTGCTTTCGTTTGTTTTTGTTTCTGCAACTAATATGTCTCTCTTGGTTTGTCTGTGTACAGAAAGGACATGATGAAGAGTGAAGCTCAAACGAGATTTTTCGTGTGTCATCTCTATTCTGAAATAGTTACACTCAGAATTTTTAACCTGTCAGTAGAATAAAGTTTGAATTTCATTCAAATTGTATTGTATTGTCATTAAAAAACAGATATAGTTTTTTTATGCGAATATAAGCACCCCTCCTAATTTTCAGGCACAAAATACCATTTTTTTATTCATTGGTGTACAAAAGTACCTCACATTTGTGTGGAGGACCTATTTAACTTTTTTATTTTTCTTTTAAGCAACTTGTGACTCTTTTACTTTAATAATACAGTATAATAAACAATTAGAACATTACATTTGATTTCTAAATGTAGTAGAGTATATTTCTTGTAGGTGCTATGACTCCCTTTACTATGTCCATAAATGTGCATTCTGGTTTTCATGCGGCCAGCGGTACAGTAGGTGGCAGACAGTGAGTACCAGCGATGTTATTGCATTTAGTTTCATTTCTTCCTGTTTTTTAGCCACAGCAAAGTTTTGTGCACTGTAATTAGTTTCTTTTTTTTGCTAGTCAGACAACAAAATCATGTATCTGCCTCCGAAACCTTTTATTTAAAGAAAGAAAAGATGACCCAACGCAGAAGCGCACCGCTGCATAAAGACTATTATTTGATTTCTCTTGACTTGAAATGTATTTACACACATACTTGAAATATGCGAATTAAAGCACCCCCCAAGTGTTTGAGCTTCTAAAATTTGACAAAAAATTGTGTACTTATATTCACGTAAATACAATAAATGTCAAATTTATAGAGATGAGGACTTTCACACAAAAGTTGTTTATTTTATGTCAACAATTGTTCAGTTGGATTCAAAACAGCTATTAAACGAAATCTCATGCAGACAGTAAGACACACATTGTGACAGTGAAGCTGGGGATCTTTACAGCTGTCCTCAAACAAATCCTGATGCATTACCTTTGAAATTTCCATTACTCCATGGCTTGAAGAACAAAGATATGAAACACATCATCATACACTCATTTTAAACTCTACAGCGGCTGTATCCAAACTACAGTCAATCTCTAGCCCCCCCACCCCCTGCCAAAATATGATTTATGGTCCGCTCAAATGAAGTGCGCTTAACTGCACAAGGCAGTGTCTCCTAAAATAAGCAAAGAAAAAACAAACAGAGACACAAGATCAAAAGCTAAAATGTCATTGCATCTGTGTCTGGTTTTCTGTTATATGAAGGGTCAGACATCAATTATAATCAAAGACAGAAAAAAATTTCCTTTTATCATGCTGTAACTAGTTGTGTCGCCAGCTATCTTTCCAAATTTGCAAAAATAGATTTAAATTACTTTGCCATTTGTGAGCACATATCATTGTAAATATATATTTTTTTGTAATGAAGAACAAAACTTGGGTCACATTCTCAAATCACAGAAAATCAACAATTGAGTAAAAAGTTTTTGAATAACTGCAGACATCACACAAAATAAATCCAAATATTGGTTGGTAAGTTCGACAACCACTGATTTTTAATTTTCATAAGTATCCATATAGTCGCATTTGGCCGCCATTATGTGAAATGATAGACACCACTGCTCGGTCTTGCTCTGTAATTGGTTGAGTACCAACCAATCACAGTGTATATCCTGCTTTGATACCCCAGAAACACTGAATACATAGTATACTATATCTCGCCACACCATAAATGCTCATGTGACACTTTCAACTTGTTTGTATATTTTTTTATTCATGATTAAATATTCACATCACTAGTTAACAATTAATCACAATGATCTCTTTCATACCCCAGACACAAGCTCATATTTGGACTGATGTCTGTTGTCCGCCGTCTTCAGCATGCTCTTTTAGATTTCTATGTGACACACACGCTTTTAGACCTGATCTAGATCTGACACACTAGAGGGGTTTCTTGTTGACTAGTTGGGATGGTCTACCTAATTTTCAACATGCCAACCAATAATCTACCAGTTAGTCTCATACACTTGTGCAGCATGGATATCAACAACATTCGAGGTCTATGTGTCAGGTGGAGTTTGTGGGAAGTATTGTTGCTTCTGTGATTTTGCGACTGCTATCTTCTCCACTTCTCCATGTTTACCACGTACATCTTCACAGCTCGTTTATTTCTCTGATCTTCTTTCTTCCCACCGCACTGCATATAGCATCTGATCCGTGACGGAAAAAACAGCCACACACATTACATATATTCTTTGCTTGCTGAATACAATACATTTGAAAAACATTCGTTTGCCAGCCCTTTTAAAAAAAGGCAGACGCACTTGAGAATAAAACACTGTTTGGACACGTTTTTGCGAAATCTTTACCGTGCTTTTCTGTACAATCCGATCAAACAAGAAGATCCTCTATGGGGTATAAAGTGTGAAATGTGTATATACAAAAGAGCATCGAGGAGATGGAGGCAGGAGGGTGATGTGTTTACAAATACTGCAGGATTCATTCCTTACGGAGTTATAAATTAAAGCTGACGGATAATGATCACGGTGTCAAGAGAACAACACTCCAGCCGCTGTACAGTAAAACACTGGTCACAAAAAGACGCCAGACAGGTCCATTTAGACAAGCTCTACACTACACACATTCACACAAACTCTATTTACACTGTTTTGTGAGATGCTGGAACATATTTCCACTTCCTACCAACTGGGGACCGTTTTCAGCAACCAACTCTTATTATAAAACATCTGGCATAAAGTGCTTTTTGCATCCTCATCACTTTATTTTCCTTGTAATATTTGCATAATTCACCATGTCCTGGTTTTTCTAATTGTTTTGGAAAAAACGACTTTTATTTTGTTTTGGTGTTTTTTTTGTTATGGATGTTTCATCACCACTGTGAATCGTCTACCACATCACAGTAAAATAGCGGGCAAGACAGATTCACAAAACGTCACCACATTACGCCAATCACACCCTGTGAGCAAACATGTTTTCAACTCGACAATATCGAACCGATCAATTGTTTTCCACAGGACTTGTGCATTTAGACATAGAGAAGTGACTATAAATGCCATTAAAGTGCCTATAGGGGGATTAAATAAAAAAAATAAATAAATAACTACAGGACTGTGTCACGAAGCATATCAGCCAAAGTCTTTCTGATATTTAAAAGCCTAAAATATAATTTTCATTATTTGTGGTTATACATAACCCAATGGCACATCTTCTTGTGTTTAGTTAAATATCAAATAGCCTAAAAACAGGCAGGCCTATCTAAAATAGTCGTATATAGATACAATGGTAATGCACATTATAGTATTGTCTAATCTGGATGCATCAAATTGTCTCTCACAAACGGCGGCTACATTTTTGACTGGACATTAACTGAGGAATCGCTTTGACCTTGAATCAAATAACCATGACCTTGACTACTGCAACAGCACATCTCTATTGTGTTGTAATCTTATTGTTGTTCCACCAAAGTTTTGAGTGCCATAGCTTGGCGTACCGTAACATGCGGATGCACTACGTGTACTGTACTACGTGTTTCTGTGTCACAAGATGCTTGGAGAGAACAGCCACGTGTCATCGGATGTTAGGCATCGTCATCATCACAGCTATGTTACGCAAACACTACAGTGAAATTATACGTTGTTCCATGTTTAAACATTATTTGTTTAAGACTAGTTTGTCTGGGGGTTGGGTGAAGGAAACAGCACTATGCTGAATGGTGGGGTCCTCTATATCTGGGATTTTAAACAACCACACATTCTAAAAATACGTTGATGACTACGCCTACTGGGAGTTCTGGGCTTCTTGGTGGGGAAATATCAAAGGTCGAACATAAAGAGAAGTGGAGTGTTTCATTACTTAGATCTAAGAAACTGTATGGGCTGATTGAGAAGCATGGAAAAACTAAAACTGATGTTTAAAGGAAGACATCAGTAAAAAAAAAAAAAAGCCAAAATATTACTGAGAGCTATTTCAGTGGCTGGACACTGAGAGCATCCATAACTCCATCTCCAACCTGGTGGAGACTTCATACTTCATCTCAAATAGCCTCAAACTAAAGGTTTCTCTGGATCTTGGACCTTGTTGATGCAAAGTAATCAGACAGAACTGAGGAAGAAGCCAAGACGAAGATGGATTTTAAAGGGTTTGTTAAATACTCCATCTCCAGCTACTGAACTGGCTATTCATTTCATGGCTGAGTGAATGGGAAATGCTGGGCTTTGTTGAGGATGATGGAACCAACAGTATTGGAGATAGGTGCTGTAATATGGGTGAAGGTGGCTGCCACTGAAGAAAAAGGGCTGATGTCCATACGAGCTTCTGGATTCTCGCAGAACAGCTGATCTATAAGATGGCTCAATCTAGTGAGAAAGAAACAAAAAGAAAATTAAATCTACCTTTATCCACTTAGTAGACACTTTTTTCTAAAGCAACGATTACAAAGATCCACTCCTGAATGAATCCGAAAGAATCAGAGTGCATCAGAAATGACTAAAGTTATATAAAAAAAAAGCAAAATGATGATCGTAAATCTAAAAGATGCTTACATATCCCGGTGATGGGTTTGTCCAGGTTCTGAGGGTCCCGGAGCACATCTCCAAACGGTGGTATGGATGGAGAAGAGCTCTCCTTCAGTCCATTCTCCTTTGCATCTTTGCTGGCCTGTGGAGGCGTGGTGACAGCGGGAGGCGCTGGACCCCCTTCAGTCTTCTGCTGAAGCCCCTCGACCTTGATAGCATATAAAGTAGGACAACAAAAGATTTGGCATGAGCTCTATAATCCTATGAGGTCTGGGGTTGAAACATAATAGAAACACAACATGTATATGTAAATTGCATTCTAGTATGTGATACTGTCAGTCATCTTCTACCGCTTCATCCTTTACAGGGTCGCAGGGAGCTAGCGACTATCTCAGTGTCTTAAGGCCGGAGGCAGGATACACACTCTGGATTAGTGGCCAACCATTCGCAGAGCGGGTATGTGATACTGATTATAAGAAAACGTGCATTAAAGTGTCATGCATTTTGGTACATTAATTGTTATTGCATCAACGCCGTTGTTGCANCCAAAAAAAAAAAATAGAAAGGCAACAAAAAGCGGTTCATCTCTAACCTTATGTCTAGCCAAGTGCAATAGCATATAATTACAAATATACATGATGCACATGTACGTATATGCAGGGGAGACATGAAACATATTTACAGACGTTATGAACAATATACTATGTCAATATATTTACGTGCATATTTGAATTCATGCACATATATGAAATATGTGTATATAAGCATCCTCATGAATTTTTGAGCCTCAAAAATTTTAAGAAAAAAACTGAGTGCTTACAGCAATATTAATTTCTCTTTTTCTTTCATAGTCCTAATCTTTTTCAAATTGCAATTCCGGAAAAATGAAATAGTTCATGCTGATCCCATGATTGCTCTATTATAACTAGATGAGAAATTGTAATAAAATTAACGATTAAACCTTTCTTGAACTCTTTAAAGCGGTCATTGGTTTCTCACCATAATGTGTCCAGGTTCATTGTCATCTGCTCCCACTTTTCCCTTGGCCTTGTTGTTCCCCTTATGGGATTCAATCTTCACATCACCTCCACCTTAAACATATCACACACACACACACACACACACACACACACACACACACACACACACACACACATATACATTTGATTTGATTTACTATCAATGAGAAGGAATTTACAACACGTAAAGACATTGAATAGTCATTTACTGTAACTCCATGGTTGATACGTCATGGAAGATTTATTACATTGACCTGAATATTGGAAAAAAGGAATGGATATGATTCTCGCTTCGGTTGCGAGAGGTCACAGATCAAATCTCGGACGAGTCCTTTTATCATGTCTTTTATCTTATATTATCAAATCAAATTGTATCATCATATCTTTTATCATCAAATCTCGGACGAGTCCTTTTATCATGCCGCTTCTTATTCAGTGCTAGTTAAAGAATAAGACTGATCCTCTGAGGCAGTTGTGGTGGTGTAGGGAATTTGACTCATGTCCAAAAGATTTTTTGCTTGTTGAACCAGATTGACTGAGTGTCCTTGGGCAAGACACTGACCCCCACATGCCCTTGTGTGCCGCATCTGAAGGCTGCCCACTGCTCCAGGCTTGTGTGGGCTCACTGTTCGGATGGGTCAAATGCAGAGATCAATTTCTCCACTAAGGGATTAATAAAGTTTCAATTGTTTTTGTTATTAATTGTATACATAAATAAATAATGTCGTTTCAAATTCCAATTTTATTAGTCGAACACACTCATATCATATCAAACACTGTATGACTTTCAAACGAAAGAGAAAGAAAATTACTAGTCATACAAATATAATGATCACATGAAAATGTGTAATACAAAATAAACATCACCAAGATACACTGTGAATGAAGTAAGGATTAGATATACTGTACCTGGCTTGTGTTTCATATTATCCTTGGAACCACATTTTGAAGTCACTTTGCTCAAGTCGACCTTTTTATTAAGAATCTGAACCTAAGAGAACCAGTACAAGAGAGATTTGGAGGTATTGGTGGCTTTTCGGTATACATTATTGTATATTATATATACGACTTACGTTTCCTCCACCAGGAACATGTTTGATGTTGTCCTTGGAGCCGCATCGAGAGGTGATGTGACTGAAATCCATCTTTTTGTGGACGATTTGAACCTGAACACAGCACAACAACAGACCATCTTTCAGTATCACAGACATCGAATAAAGTGATGTTGAAACTTCCGCTTGTCATTCCAACGTGTATATATATATGTATATATATATATATATACGTATATAGCTACATGCTACAATAATCATGATCATGTCCAACTCGGCTAAAAACCAATGCTAAACACATTTTAAAGTTACTGAAAAGGAAAAATAAACATTCAGAGAAGCAGTTTGTGTTTGTGAATTGTGCACATATTGGGATCTCAGCTTGAGAAAAAAAGCTTAAAGCTAGAGCTGATTTTCATTAGCTCTGTGGTTCGGTTCCGATGCATCCTGGGTAAACTTGATTTAATTTTGTTCATGAAAAATCCCAGTAGGATTTGCAGAGAATAACATGACCATGATGCACATAAAAATCACAATATTAGCTTAATTATTAGCATGCAAAGCATTGTTACAGCAATACAATCTGATATATTACAGTGTAAAAATATACACGTTTTATACATTTCCTTGTAAAAACCAGGCCAAGCAGAGGCTGTAAGTGGTCTTGATAGCTAAAATAGAGGTTAAAATTGACAATAAATTGAAAAATGTTTTGAATGTCTTTCCTTATGATTTGCCTTATTTTGTGCAAGTGCAATTTCAGAACCGGCCCAATACACAAGGCAACCAAGCGGCTGCAATATCCACTGTGTCCACCAGAGGACCCCTAAGCTTAGCAGGCCTTTTTCTTTTATTACACAAAAATAAAAAAAGATAAAAATATAATATAAATGACAGATAAAATAAATATTATGCATTTTTTTTACAATTTAGATGTATAAATTTAGATGTGTAAATAACAAATTACATCAATGAATTGGCCCCCAAATAACATTTTTCCTAGGGACCTATGGAAACATGGGCAGGCTCAGTGTCTCTAAGGCTGCACAAGAAAAGCCACAGTGTCCAGGGTTTAAAGCTCAGAAAACAGAGAAACATTCGCATGGTGTGAACGAAATGGCCAACAAGTGTCAGGTAGTTTTTGATTAGTGGGGATTAATCTTGAAAAATACAATTTGACCAAGATGCCTTTTTGTGTTATACTGTAAATGAGGAAAATACAGACATGCCAAAGTCAAAACAGTCTGGCTTAATCTACTGAAAGAAGTAACAAACTGTCCCGACTAGAATCAAATCTAAATCTCAGGGAGATTTACAAGTACAAGACGATGTATTAAAAAATCTCTGTATGTTCGAAATTGACGATCACTATACTACTAGAACAAAAGATCAGTCTGCACATGTACCAAAACAACATGTATAGACGCTTCTAGAAGATCTCAGAAGAGGAAAGGGGGTGACATTGAGGGAGTGAGTCAGGGAGACGTCATTAGGAGGGACTCACTTTGCCCTGGCTGGTCTTTGGCAGAGCATCAGTCTTGCCCTGGGCTGCAGAGACCTGAGGAGACAAGCACTCCTTTAGTCAGGGACCAGAGGTATAGTACAGAAAGCCCAGGGTCACAGGGGTCACACCAGAAAGCGCCACAGAGGTGATGTTTAGGATGACATCACACATCGTTTTTGGAAGAATCTGAGAAACGTGTAGTTACCTCATGGCTACTACTCAGAGCAGACGAGTGGCATTCCTAAATCTTAAATAAAAAAACCGGAGGGTATATGTAATACTGATCGATGAAGGGGGTCCTAACCGGTAATATAACTGGTGTCTTAATGTCAAATTTGAAACTGGTCTGGTCTAAACCAGTGTGTGATTTGTTTGTGTTGTTCCTGTAAGTTATCACTTTATGGACTTTATAGACTGAAAACAATGTGCATTATAGTCATTTCAAATAAGAAGACTTCCACTGAACAGCACAAAAGACATTAATGAGAAGCAACGGTAATTTCTAATGTAGTAATAACAACATTTCTATGAAGTAATGGCAGCGGTAGTGCAAAAAGTGTGAGCGTATGCATGTGTGATGTCCCAAAATGCAATAAACAGAATTTAAGTCTTAAAAGCTAAAGTGCATGTCTATATGGGTCAGCACAACCCAGATTAAGTCATTCCTTGCGCTCATGCATCTGCTTCTGCTTTTATTCCCCATCACACAACTCACCTTGCCGCCGCCAGGCTGATATTTCATATTATCCGTGGATCCTATTTTGGAGCGCACGTTTTTTAGATCAGGTAGTGGTGCGTTGGTGGGACGGATGTTCCTGGGGGCCCGTGGAACAGGGGGCTTCCTCTCCAGGGGAATTTGCTTGGGCACAGGGGGTTTGGTTATACGGGATGGGCGAGAAGACAGGGTTTCGTTGGTGTCACCCGCGTTGGTTGCATTAGTAGAGGAAGGTGTGCGAGGAGTCCTAGGGGCCGTTTTTACTGTGAAAATAAAGTTAACAGTCCGTCACGACAGATAGGCACAATTTTATATGCATTCATTTCCATTAATGTTTTTATTAATTTTAGATCTTTTCAAACAAAAAGCAACTAAAAAAATATTGATTATGGTAGTAGTGAAAATCTGGCCCCCTTGTGTCAGTGAGTGGAACTGCACGTCACTCTGCTTGTGATCACACCAAAATTCCTTTGTATGGTGGCAGAATCTACACTATACTCAAACAGGAAATAAA
>SOMO01000039.1:2510173-2555453 GCA_028128575.1 Paedocypris carbunculus | reverse complement strand
ATATGACTTGTAAATGGTGCAAACTTACTGCTGTGCTAGCACAGAAAAATCTTCAGCCAGTTCCAGAGACCTCTATTTATTAATACAGTAATCCCTCGTTTATCGCGGTAGATACATTCCAAGCCCGACCGCGATAGGTGGAGAAACAACATTTACATTTTTATTTAACACTTATTTAGACTTTTAAAACGCTTTTTTCAAGTAGTATTCTTTATTAAAGTAATGTTAACAAACATCTCCCCGTCGTCCCTGAGGAAATATTAATTTTCAAAGGGTGTGAACAGGAGGATCGGGCAGGAGCGCACGCGCGCAGACACGGGCAGCGTTTTCCACAGCTGGCGGCTCGGTAGTGGATGCGGGATAGCGACATAGCGATTCGCTTCTCCGCGGTGAGACGCGTCTTGCGGCAGTGTGTCTAGAGGATCCTCTGCTGAGATACGGTCGGGAAACATGAATTTGCAATAGTCGAACCGCGAAGTACCGAGGGATTACTGTACATCAAAAACAATTAAAGTTATCTCGGAATTTCAATGTGGATGTAACTTCTTAATTTTGTGAACTCCCCCAGTTTATCATCTTCTCCAACAGTGTAATTTTTCTTTCTAAATCTCCATCAGTTTCACTTTGTCTTCTCACTCCGTGTAGCTTACTGAAAGGCTCTGTCATGCAATCTACATGTTTAAACTGTCTAAAGGATGATTTTTGTATTTAACATTTTTTGGGGTTGTCATCATAATTATTAATTCACATTACAGGATTTATTTTTTTATTAAATAGAGACTTTGTAACATCCCTAAAGTGATCAACCTGCAGTAATAACAATAGAGCGCAACATAAGGCCAATAAACTGTCAAACTGTTGCATGAAAAAATATGACAAAAAGATCTTCATTAATTTGAAAAATGTAAGTTCTCCAAGCAAATCTTGTGGACTAAATCTAGCCAAAATCGTCTTTACATCAGCCTAAACCAGCAAGTGCACTCCCAGACATCTAGTCGTGATAAGTCTTGCTCAGTAGTCTGTGGCTGTCTCTGTCATGCACAAGTCAACATAATCCCAGCTGTTTGGCAAATGCTTTCACTGTTTAATCAGTGACCTAGACATGATTTACACCCCAAACTCTGAAAAAGTACAAGTGATAAACAAGTTTGATTATAAACAGTCGTGATGGCTGTAGCCCAAAACAGAAAAGCTGTCGGCCTGACAGAACTCTGAGTTCACATGGGGCCATTTTCAGCAGAAGAAACTAGCGTTTGCGGCACTTGGTGAGGAGAAAAATAAATAAATGTAATAACTTGAAGTAAATTCTTAAATGAGTGATGTTGCCAAACTTGATCAGGCTTATGTGTCTGCATACTTGAAGGAACCAGTTCCGAACTATCCTGATTGATCAAACATGAATAAGGATGAAGTTCTTAGGACAGGAATCTCTTTTTGTAGGATACGTTTACAATACTTTTGCGTTTACTATTTATTATATTTGGGCTTTAGAATGATAAATCTAGTCATCACTTCATCAATCAAAATGAAGTAGTTCAGTTTAGACACATTGACTTGTAGAGATCACATGTACAGTTCTACGTATATAATAAAGCATTAAAAAGCAAATTGTTGTAGAATTACCTTCTCTCTTCCCATCCATTCCATCCAGGAGAGGACGGTAGTCGGTTTTCCCAACCGTCTCTCCCACTTTATCATCAAAGCTTTGTGCCTCCAAACCAGCCACAAAGTCTCTTTTCAGAAGGCTGTCCTGGGTCGCCTTAGGTGCCTTGTCTGTGAAGGCATCATGTAGGCTGAAGTCCATCCTCCTTTAGGAGAAAAGGAGAGATTTTATTGTTAACGACCACCAATAAATAGTAGAAGAAAACAATCTTTCCAGCTTTCCACCAGAACACTGTGCTGGATTCTCTGCTATCAATAATTAATGCTCTATACAGTTCAATGCATCTAACATCTGTCAAGTGAATTGAAACGTCTCATTATAAATGCATGAGAAATACTGTGCAATTAATATCCAGATTTTTAGACATGAACAAAGTATGTGTGAAGTTCTTTACTGTGACCTTTGGTCCAATTACCATCCTATAATTTATTTCTGGGGTCATATGTCATTTTTGAAAATGTCATGCTTAAAATTGCTCAGCAGTTGGGCTTTTTGTGAGAGAAGACAGAGTGAAACTGACAGAATCATATTTATCTTTTAATCCGATTTATCTTAAAACAATGGGAACGACTATTATAAAACATAGAACCAAGTACCAAGATACGACAAGAAAAGCGACACACACACAAAAGTGATTGTAATTGTACATCTGAAGTATGTTTGTTCACCAATGGATGTGTTCAACAGTAGCATTGTTTCTTGGCCCGCCACACCATCCACAATCCGACAACTGAGATGAGCACAATCACACACTGTAGTGTCCAACAAAGGCCTAAAACGGAGCAGTGCTGATGCGTGACAAACACAAACCGAAACAGCAAAAGAAAGCAGAGACCAGGCGGAGCAGAATGAGTTGAGCTGGACAAATCTGTAGAGAGGTTTTGATTTATCTCGTATAGACATTAATATGATTATGCAAGTCTGGTCAGAGCTAAACATGGTATTAAAAATGCTAATGCCCCAGAACCATCCCAGATTCCACCCACACAAATCTTCCCTTCTTTGTTAAGCTGTTGGTTAGTATCTCCTATTCACTTGCACTGGTTCTCCACAGCTGTCTGATGGGATGTAAAATGCTTTTGGCATCCTAATGGGTGGCGAGAGACCCAGCTGATCACAAACCGAGAGGATTTCGAGATTTCACGAATTTATTGGCTGGACTCTATTGCAAAGTCACTCATGAACTGTAATTCAACAAAATAATGTCAAAAACACGACTTCTGATTTTGCTCTAGTAATTATTAGCAGCAATAATTTGAAATGAATGCAGGGAAAATCCATTATCAAACGTGCCATGTGCTGGCCATAATGTGTCGGCCCATTATTTAGAGCACGGCAAAGAAGTAGCCGTCTCATCCTTGCACTTTTTCAACACAGACACGGACACAGACTGGTGGACTGCTGTGATTCAGCAGTTTTCGTCCTGTATGATGTCATCGCCCTGGCACAGACTGGCATCTCTCGCGTGCAATTCTGCACAGTTGACCTTTCTTTATGGGTTTATAATGTTTGCACACATATATGAAGCAAATATATGAAGGGTGAAAGATGCATCAATGTTCAAACCTAACAATGAACTTTAATGTTTAAAATTCATAAACAAGCCCTTGGAATTTAAACAAACGTTTTATTTATTACTATAATGCGATTTTTGTGTACTTAATTCATCAATATATTTCTTTTTAATTACATTATATGTATCTCTCTCTCTCTCTGTGTGTGTATGTGTGTATGTGTGTGTGTGTGTGTGTGTGTGTGTGTGTGTGTGAGAGACTGAAATTGCTGGTTGAATACCATGAGTGTGACACAAAAAACACTAGAATAAAAGTCAGAATCTGTTTAGATATAAATATTCTACAACATTCAATTTATGATTATTACTCATAACACAAAACACAACGGAGCACGGCATAACCAACGTTTCACAACTAACAAAAATGAAGTGTGAAGAATTGGCAATCAGTTCGGTTGCTGTGTAAACTCTGTATTCTAAACATTGCTGTATGAATGCACACAGAAAGTGGGATGAGGGTCTAGTTCAATGTGGTCCATTGTGTGCTAAAGCCAGCGAGTATGTGAATACTGGCCGTCACTCATTGTGATGAGGTTTATGTTAATGCACCACAAAGCAAATGTCTGTTTGTCTTGTCTTTATTTGAAATAAAGTCCCCAAAAACACAACCTATTTTATAAATACTATTAAGATACTTTGAAAATGTCTTTTTTTATAATATAAATACATTATACAGTATTCTAAAGTCCATCACATCCACAATTGGAAGTGTGCCATTGCTTCCTCTTACACACTGCTGGCCACAGCAAAACAGCAGGGTGGGTGTCTTTGTGGATTAGAGTCGGGGGGGTCATCAGCACGAGGGGATGAAGATTAAGTGTGACGGGACGCACGGCATCACAACAGTCTGGCAGGCGCTGACCTGACACCCCAGAGTCATCCAGCACACCATCTTACTTGAATCCCTTCCCAAATGACATGTTGTCACACTCCAGCCTGGGTCGTTTATAACAAGGATTTATATTTACTGCACAACTCTAAAATATTTACAAAAAAAGTGCAGAGTGAGAAGACAGTTTTCAAGTGCAAATGTTAAATCAAACTTTTATAAAACAACTATTTGGTTATGCATATACAGTAAGTACCACAGCACTTCACAGATAGTTTGAATATGAATACAAGAATGAACAATCAGATATTAATGGTCAAAGCATAAGCTGCAATATTAGTGTTTTCCCTTGTTTATTGTTTATCCACTGTGCTGTGTCTTGTGTTAAAATAACAGCACAATTATTCATATTTGTTATGCAATAGATGCGTCTTACATTAAAGAAACATTCTGAGCCTTGCATTCAAGAAAAGCAGTCACATCAACCGCTGAATTTCTCAAGGGCTTCAGGCCGTAACGTAACCCCATCCACTACGATGTCAGACAAATCATTTGCTGAATGACAAAGACCTTTGTGGCATTTACTAATCCCTGCCTCGTTTCATACTGTCCACGTTTTTTAAATGCTAAATCGTTCAACGCATTTGTCCTAGATACAAATTGAGAATATGCCCTAGATTCAATAGTACCGTAAATGCAACATACATAAAGAAAGATGGAGGCTTCACACCTGATTTAACTGGACAAACAATGAATTTATTAGTGACGTGTACATACAGAGAAAACAAACACTCTGTATAAAAAGCAAACTAATGGGTGGAAAAGACAAGGTGGGTGTGGTCAAAGATGATCACGCGATATTTTATTCACTATAAGGAACAAATCACTACCGCAACTGGCGTTATGTCGCGATCGGATGCAAATAAACATGCATATAGGGAAATAGCTCAAAACGTCGCAGTTTGTGCATTACAAATGGATATCTTATAGACTGGAACAGTGTTAAAATTGTGAACTGCAGGCAGCCACACATCCCTGAAAGCGCTGCCTTGACGATCCAGATGAGAACAATGAAAGCAGCTTCCAGCCACATGACATGCAGAATTCGGCCGCATCTTTCAGATTAAAACATGCGCGTTCCGATGCGTCCCCATCAGTCGCTTGCATAACGCGATGTCAGGAATAGATTGTTCGCTGTACATAGGACGTCTCGCTAATAAAACCTCGCGCACGGGATATATATACGTTGCTCAGCTGAAGTTATATAACTATACAGGGCTGCGCTGCAGGAGGACACCTGTCCAGCATCCAAAATGCGGCATTGTCCGAACAAAGGCATTCCGTCAGTTCGTCATATTTGTAAGTCAACGTCTGGAAGAGGGTCGGAAACAGTGATGAGTCATTGAGAAAGCCGTGTTTGCATCACACGATGAGCTTGAGTGTTTACATTAATAACTAACGCCTGCCAAGAGGAGACTGCGACTGCGTCCAGCCCTCGATTCATTTGTTGCCTTCTATATGTGTTTAGACGTGCAAACTTTGCTTTGCTGAATAAACTGAATTACAGTTCCGAGCGCTAATCTCAAATGTCACTTACCCCTTTTTGCTGCGCAGTTGTTGTGTTTGTTTTTAAAATTCAGTGCGATGTAGCGTAGACCGACGTGCACAGAGACGTGCTCATACAGTGCGCCTCTGTGATCCAGGAAAAGACCCCGCCCCTCGGTTACACCGACCAATCGACGTCAAGAGAGTTTGCACTTTAAAGCTCTTGTTAGAGCATCTCCCAGTGTCGTGAATTTGTTCCGCCTACTTTTGATTGACAGCTTATGGGCAAAATAAGGGCTTTCAACGCAGATGAGTGACACGATCTTTTGACTTATCACTACATCATCCAAAGCATATCACAGAAAGACCGTGACATTTAGTATTTACGGTATAGACTTCAGCCATTTTTGTCATTTAAAGCCGCTTGCAGTCGATTTTTGCGGTGGTGTAAACTAGCTCTAAGTGCGAGGAAGGACAGAAATATATTATTGTGTTATTTGTAATTTTCTTGAATGCGCTGTAAATACTTAACAATGAACTTCTAGTTTTTTATGGGTGTCTCTTTACATCTCCTTTGTTTTACCGTTATTTTCCCCGTTTTCTTTAATATATATCGTTTCATTCTTCTGCTGTCTGAAAAGTGTAGACATGTCTTTTCGTGTTTGGCCACAGCGGAAAGGGTTTGTCTTTATGTACGTAGACTGAAGTGCATTCTAAAGTAGTTTGTCAGTTTTATAGCAACAAACATTTTATGACAAAAACATACCACAGTAAGAAAGGGATTGCTTTGGATATGGAATATGACTTAATATGAACAGATGGCATGATTTCACCAGATACAGCAATTTCCTGTTTTACTTAAGCAGGAGAGAGAATAAACCAAGTGAACGCAGACTTTCAGTTTCTCCTGTAGCTCTGTGAGGGTATAAATCTTCTGATATATCAGAGCTTTGCAAAAGGATTTCAGCTTTTTTTCTTGACAGCCCAATTCCAGAGTGATGAAACAATGAAAAAAAAAGTCCAGAAATCAAAAATACTGTACGCATTTTGTAACCAAAAAAAAAAAGTTGAAAATCTCCAACCAGAATTGATGTTTCACAAATGTCATGCTTGTAAAATCCTTTATTCTGAGCACAATTGATTGAATGTTAATGCGATATCAATTTTGCCAGTATTATAGTTGCAATAAATATTTCTACTTTTAATTAATACATAAATACATTTTTGCAATCCATGCTATATTCTCTCTAAGCAACACTTATTCTATAATAATGATTAATAACTCCAATAATGATATGATCTTTGAATAACAATTATGATTCAGACGTCAGTTTAACCGTTTAGTTAAACCAAAGATTTGTTTTTAAATACAGTGAATATTTCTATTGGAAAAGTGGATGGCCTGAAAGAAACATGCCTTTCCTTATCCACTGACGTATAATTGATGCATGAGCTGAGTTTTGAGCTCCAAAACATGATCTCAACAAAAATAACAAGTCTTCAAAAACAACATTGTTAAAAAAAATATAAACTCAAACAAAGCATTACAATAACAACACAACGTAACACCTTGTAAAGAAACAAAGGTCACTGATTGGCTGGTAAGATCCAGAATGGTTAGACCAGCTAACACAAGACTACGGGAATATGAAGCCTCGAATGCTCTGAGGTAAGAAAGGTGAACCTGAAGTGTTTCATCAGTCCTTTAGATCGCAGTCAGCGTAAATAAGAGCTTCCCACTTAGCGGCCAGGATCAGAGTCATGCCTTTTTTGGATTGAGAAAACATTCTCTGCCTGATTCTGCAGCGGCAACGATAGACGTCTAGAACATTCAGAGGAAATCAGATCCAACATCAGGCTGGCTTGAGGAAGGGGAACAGACTCTGCTTCCAGTAAATGGCCATGCTCTTGATCAGTTGTGATTATTGGATGTTGTTCAGTGCGAGATGAAGGATTATTTAAAGCGTATGTTTCTTTTTGACGCATGTAGTTTGCAGAATGACTCTCATCGGTAAAAGGCTGCAACGAACAATCCAGAAACTGCAGCTCTATTGCCCCTGAAAGGCTTTCTGTAGATTTCCTTGGACTTTCAGTAAAGTTGTGAGGATCAAGAATCTATAAAGAAAATGAAAATGAGAGAATGAGAAATCTAAATGTGCAAGAAAACACGCATGACTAGTCTAAAGACCTCTGAGAAAATGGCCGGTGTGTCCATCTCTAAAGGGTTGACTGGCTGGATTAGTTTCTGGCCTGGTCTCAGTGGACGTGAACATGGTTCCAGAGGTGATATCACAGAACTGTATACAGGTGGAACCAGCACCATCTGTCTCTGAAGCAACTGCATTATGGTTCCGATGTCAGCAGACATGCGCTTCTCCAGTCTAATACAAATAAACCGCAGATCTTAAAACATTTGTGAGCAGAAATGTCTGTGGATGAAGTGGTGATAAACCTCACCGCTGGAGCTGTTTCTGCAACAGTTCGAGTCTGGTCTCGACTTCTGTGCAGGGGCGACGAGAACTGTTGTGCAGGATTGAATTAAATGTAGTTGAAGTTGTCGGGAAGGACATGCTGTGGCTGGGGACGTCCTGGTACTCATGGTTCTCACTTCCGAGACTGAAGATGTTGGAAACACCTGAAATAAAAAAATAAGTAATCACAAAAAAGTTAGGAAATATTATTTAGGTTTTTGTTACAACTGGCAGCCGTTTTAAAAGTCCGAGTTTATTTTGAGCATTAGCTTGATTTAGTTGTGATAAGCATATGGAAAGCAAGGTCTTCTCTGCGGGTCCAAACATCAGACGTGCTGGCCTATGTGGAAGAATATTCCAGACAAAATTCGACAAACAAATTATTTGTGATAGGGCAAAGAAGGCACGTAAAAAGTTCCATGATTCGAATTCTGTGTTCACTGTGAGACCATGAATTATGACATAAATGTAAATTCCTCCTACATGGCAAACTACGTTTTTGAATTTAATTCCATAAAACTACACTTACAATCCTAATTTTATTATTAATTCCAAGAAATTGCAATACATTTTCCAATAGTCTTATTTCTTTATCCAATCAGGTTTCATTTTTGTCATGCTGTCAATTTAATCTGTTAATCCGTCAGATAGCACAGTGCTTCTACATAACTACAGGCCTTTAACCAAACATTAACCGCTTCCTTTAATCAATCAAGCTTTTTGCTGAATCAATGTAAAGCAGCATTTTTCTTTTTTCTGTTAGTTTATCAGCACAAACTGTGTCTGTAGTTTTATTGAAAAATATGTCGCCCTAGATCTTTTTACACAGACATAGAAACAATCATTTCTGTTAAAAACAAATCTTTACATTACANCAAACAGAGCTCATTTTTTGCTATCTTTCTCTTTCACAGACGAACATACAGTATATTTTCTTCTTCTTTCTCTCTCACAGAGAACCTCTCTTTCTCTTATAGACGCACTTAAGCTCTCTCTTTCTGTTTTCTCACTAAATGAAACTTTCCCACCAACCCGGATGCCAAAAGACCGGACCACCGCAGTTCAAAAGATTAAGTGACATTTGACAGATCAAAGTTTATCATTTGGGTTGATTTGAACTAGTGAATCACGACATAATTATTTTTATGTAATAATGGTTAAATTCACATAGCATTGATAAAGACTACCTGAGACTGCATTGAAAGAGTCACTAGTGTTGTGGTCCCTGGCTCTTTTAACCCGTCGATAGTCGTGTTGGCTCTGAGAACAGTCCACCATCACACTGGACTCAGCCTCCTCATCGCTGCTGGAGTGAGAGGCACAAACATCATCTCCGTGTTGATTCTGAGCTCGAAGAGGCTTTACTTCTGCGTTATCATCTAAATGCAGGGGAAATCAAATGTAAAAAGTACCTGAATGGATTAAAACACATTAATTTTTTTCCACTGACCTTTTGGGATGGAGTTTCTGTCTGAACGATACAACCCCTTTCCTCTGCATGTGTGACGGTCAGTGGCGATATGGTCAGAATCATCAGGGTCACTGCACATCGACCCGGTCTTAGTGTTTGTCTGTAGAGGGAAATTGACACAAGGCAGCATCTCTTAAGTTTGGCACTTCCGAAATAAAAACACATAACTGTGTGATTGCACAACTGCAGGAACATGGTTGTGCTTACATCTCTCAAGTTAAAAGTGATCTCCAGGTTGCTCCAGAAGTAATCAGAGAATTCCGGATACATTTCCAGCACTTCCAGCACATCATCTCTGTGAATTTTGTGCAAGTCACAATAAGTTAAAGCTCTAACGTCGGAACACGACTTCCCTGGACGTGCAAATAAATTAATGGGCTCTCCAAATATATCATTCTTCCCTGCATAAAAAAGAAAGGAAATGGACTGTAAGAATACAAGCAGAATCCTAAACGTACACAGAAAAGAATACGTCACAAAGTAAACACAAACTAGTTAACGGTAGAGGGCACTGTGTCCATATAAAAACATAAAATAAGACAATGTCCACAAGATGGCGCTAATGCACAAGATTTAGGATCTTAAAGCCAATAATTATTGTATATTCTTGTACATACTATGATGTATGTGTGCAAAGTCTTTTTAAAATCGCTTTACAACTACAGTATATGGAAATTGCATTGTGGATTTTGAATATATTATACATACTGTATATAAAAATATTTCTAGTTTGCATATTCTGTATCTTAATTACAATATATTGTATTATTTTATGTATAATTATAATCTATTTTAATATTTGAAATTTAAATTAAAATCTATTGATCCAGTATGAAAATACTATTTTAAATAGACACTTTCAGAGCATCAGTGGTGAAACGGTCAAAAATATAAGCGTCAGTGTATCAGGAGTCAAATATTACCAATGCTCAATTAATAAGCACATAATTTAATGGATTTGCCGTCTTTACCTAAGATTGCCACCACCACATCTCCTTTTAAAATTTCAATGGAGCCCCGGGAAATGAAGTACAGCGCTGAAATCACATCTCCAGCGTGGACCAGGGTGTCTCCAGGTGGAGCGTGTGTGGTTTTAAACTTCATGGCTAGAGCGCGCAAGCAGCCTTTTGTGGATCCCTTGAAAGCTTTACAGTTCTGAAGCAAAGTCCGGTTGAGGTGCAAGCAGATGTCGGCCTGAAGACACTCTGGGAATCCCTTCAGAACCTGCCACACATCATCTCATTTTAGGCCACAAAGAAATGAAAATAGGTGTAAAATTGAGAATAAACCGAGGAGGACTCACAGCATTCATGTCGATGCCGTTGGTGTAGGACCAAGCGTGCTGGAAATACTCCTCCAGTCTTTGCCGCAGAGGGTTTGGAATCTGGTGGAATCGGATGAACTCGCGCACTCGCAGCATCTGAGTGTGGTATCGCGCCGTGCCAGAGTATAGCCTCTGGATTATGGCGGACACATTTCCAAATATACTTGCGTACATCAGCGCTGTTAAAGATTGGAAAAAACAAGATTTGTTTTTATCCTACACAGACTGAGCAGAGACAGGTTTATCTGTTACCGAGACAGTTTAATCTTTTCTCTAAACGTGTCCGGCACGAGGACTCTATAATGACTGAGGCTTGTCCACTGGCTCTGTTTACTATTATTGGTTTTTGCCACTCTGGGGGTCGACCACAAATCCAATATGGCTGCCGGGGCCTTGCCGACCTAATATTGATTGTTGATGGCGAAAGTTTCACGCCTTACTAGTTAGTATAATTTGTTGGTCATTGGAATCGTGCATTGCATTACCGACTGTTTGCATACAAGGATGTTAAATCACAGCAAATGCTCTTAGTTTGGGCCTGTGTTATTTAAAGGGGGGCTATCATGTTAACTGTGGATTTTATATATTGATAAAATACATGCTTTTTAAGATGTTTTAAGATGTTAATGGCAGTATTTTATTATCCAGCCATCTGTTTAATAAAGCATCTAATACTGAACTCTTTTACAGACACTAAATCCACTAAATAAAACGATTCTGTTCACCCACATAAAAAATAATAATACAGATAATCTATCTATTGACCACTGTCTAGGTCTATACTAACAAACAAACCAACCAAAGGTAAATATTATTATACAGTATTGTAATAATATCGTAATAATTATCTAACCATCCATCCATCTATGTCTGCTGATGTCAACTGAATTGTAATTCAAAAAGCAAAAAATACTTTTTTAAAGTACAAAAAAGTTTTTTTGAAAAGTTTCACATTTGAAATTTCCCAAAAACAAAGACAAAAAATTTTTCCTCTGTTTGCAATGTACAATTCTAATCTAATCTAACCCTGGATAAACCTGGATGAATACATCACATCAGATTTCACATGACAGAATGTGTTGGAGAGATGAGTAAGTACTAACATCCAATCAGCATGACACAGATAGAGAAGATCTTCTCCGAGTTGGTGTTTGGGGAGACGTTTCCGAATCCCACACTGGTGAGACTGCTGAAGGTGAAGTAGAGCGCGGTGACATATTTGTCTTTAATCGAGGGTCCTGATCCTGCTATCGTGTCATTGTACGGCTTTCCCAGCTGATCTCCCAAAGAGTCAAGCCAACCGATGCGTGACGGACCGTTCCTCTCCACATTTCCAATAGCATACCAAATACAGGCCAACCAGTGGGCGATCAGGGCAAAGGTGCACATGAGGAGAAAAAGCACCGCGGCTCCGTACTCAGAGTAGCGATCTAGTTTACGTGCCACACGCACCAATCGCAGCAGCCGAGCGGTTTTCAGCAGGCCAATCAGAGTTGTTGTCTGTAAGCAGGAAAAAAAAATAAAAGTCAATTAAAAACATATCAGAGAATCAAATTGGCTTACTATTCGCTCACCTCTTCTCCAGAGCGATAAATGAGTAGATCAAAGGGAATGGCCGCCACCATGTCAATCAGGAACCAGCCTTTAAAATAGTGGACTGCAATGCGGCCAGGCTGACTGACCACTTCATCATTGCTGTTCACATACGTAGTGCGAAAGTTAATCACGATGTCCACAACGAACATGATATCCACGATGAGGTCGACAACGTTGAGCGGGCTGCAGGAATAGCCACAGCGCTGCATGGCCGCCTCTTCCTCATCACTCAGCAGAAAGGATGCAGAATAGGGTGTGAAGATGGCAGTGTAGATGACAAGCAGGAGGATGACCCAGTCCCACACTGCCTTGAAGGGGCTGTAGTGCAAGATGGTCCATTTGTGGATGCGAGGAGCCTGGAGCTTATATTCGGGTAGTACATCTGCACCCAGAGACAGCACCTGAGAGCCAAAGTATTTCACACCAGAGCAGAGAATTAACAAATGTTCATTTCCTTCCTTAAAAACCTTTTAACTGTTCTAACATTTTTCTATACATATATATTTCATCTTAAATGTGGCACATCATGTTCATGAGGAGTATCAATGTACAGAAAAACCTGCTCATGGGACAATAAACACAGTTAGAAATACATACAGTACAAGCAACAAATTACAATACAATATTTAGTAAAGTATTGTACAATTAATTACAGTAATAACACAATATTTATAAGTACAATAGTCAACGAAAAACAGTACACAATTACTGTAAAAATATTTATTTGTAAAAACATCACATTGATTAACGCAATGTACAAATATAGCATCAAAAACGACATATTTTTATCCGTTCAAAGTTTTAATAGTTATTTACGTGTTATTTAGTGTTACGTGTTATTAGTTATTTATATGCATGTATCGCACTGCAAATAATTCAGTTAGTGTACAAATTGAATGATGTGTATAGCACACTTGTACATACAGGGAGTGCAGAATTATTAGGCAAATGAGTTTTTTGACCACATCATTCTCATTATGCATGTTGTCTTACTCCAAACTGTATACCCTCGAAAGCCTACTAGCAATTAAGCATATTAGGTAATGTGCATCTCTGTACTAAGAAGGGGTGTGGTCTAATGACATTAACACCCTATATCGGGTGTGCATAATTATTAGGCAACTTCATTTCCTTTGGCAAAATGGGTCAAAAGAAGGACTTGACAGGCTCTGAAAAGTCAAAAATAGTGAGATATCTTGCAGAGGGATGCAGCACTCTTAAAATTGCCAAGCTTCTGAAGCGAGATCATCAAACAATCAAGCGTTTCATTCAAAATAGTCAACAGAGTCGCAAGAAGCGTGTGGAAAAACCAAGGAGCAAAATAACTGCCCATGAACTGAGAAAAGTCAAGCGTGAAGCTGCTAAGATGCCACTGGCCACCAGTTTTGCCATATTTCAGAGCTGCAACATCACTGGAGAACCCAAAAGCACAAGGTGTGCAATACTCAGAGACATGGCCAAGGTAAGAAAGGCTGAAAAATGACCACCACTGAACAAGACACACAAGGTGAAACGTCAAGACTGGGCCAAGAAATATCTGAAGACGTTTCTAAGGTTTTATTGACTGATGAAATGAGAGTGAGTCTTGATGGGCTCGTGACTGGATCGGTAAAGAGAGCCGGAGTCCGACTCAAACGCCAGCAAGGTGGAGTTGGAGTACTGATTTGGGCTGGTATCATCAAAGGTGGGCTTGTGGGGCCTTTATGGGTTGAGGATGGAGTCAAGCTCAACTCCCAGTCCTACTGCCAGTTTCTGGAAGACACCTTCTTCAAGCAGTGGTACAGGCAGAAGTCTGCATCAAGAAAAACATTATTTTCATGCAGGATAATGCTCGACCACACGCGTCCAAGTACTCCACAGCTTGGCTGGCAAGAAAGGGTCTAAAAAAAGGTAAACTAATGACATGGCCTCCTTGTTAACCTGATCTGAACCCCATAGAGAACCTGTGGTCCATCATCAAATGTGAGATTTACAAGGAGGGAAAACAGTTCACCTCTCCGAAGAGTGTCTGAGAAACTGTAGTTGCTGTTGCACGCAATGTTGATGATGAAGAAATCAAAACATTGACAGAATCCATGAATGGCAAGCTTTTGAGTGTCCTTGCAAAGAAAGGTCACTGATTTGTTTTTGTTTTTTAATGTCAGAAATGTATTTTTGTGAATGTTGAGATGTTATATTGGTTTCACTGGTGAAAATAAATAATTGAAATGGGTATATCTTATTTTTTTTTGATAAGTTGCCTAATAATTATGCACAGTAATAATCACCTGCACACTCAGATATCCTCATAAAATAGCTAAAACTAAAACAAACTAAAACTACTTCTAAGAATTTTCAGCTTTGATATTATTGAATTGTTTGTGTCCATTGAGAACATGGTTGTTGTTCAATAATAAAATGAATCCTCAGAAATACAACTTGTGTAATAATTCTGCACTCCCTGTATGCATCCATGGATGAGGGTGTGTGTTTCATTTTACACAAAGTGAGGCCCCGGATGCATGTGTGTACTATAAATAAAATATTCATTCATCTTGAACGCATGTTTTTGGACTGTGGGAGGAAACCGGAGCACACGGAGAACATACAAATTCACACAGAAAGGCCCCGGCCGACCTCAAACTCACCGTGCTGCCCACTTAAATAAAACAATTATAAACAATAATAATTATATTACAAAAACAATAAAACTGAAAACTTTATTGGTTAACAAACAGGTATCAATATAAAATAATATAAAATAATGTGTCTCATGATGGAGAACCAAGTAAGTGAAGTACTAAAAAACATGTATAGCATTTCAAATACTGTAAAGACGTACACGACTGCAAACGACACATTCATGCTTCACTCTTGTACACAAGCTGTAACTGAGTTTAATCCACATCACCGATCTGAAAAGCTCTCTAAGTGGTTAGTCATTTATTTAAAGCAAAACTGCTTGTATTACTCTGACTCACCATCTGAAGGAAAAACTAGATTTACCAATTACAGCGATACTTTAAGATCCAAAGACATTCAATCACTCAGAAACCCACATTTAATTTCATAGCTCAATGGGGAGAATTTAATTTAAAGCTATACAATCAATGTAGGTTCAAACCATTTCCTGTTTATAAGCAGCCTTGACCCGAGTCAAGCAGAAGCCAGTGATGCCGACATAACTCAATAAATGTAATATAATAGAGTTCCTTCTCATTACATGTACCATCAGGATGAAACACTACATCCGCAGCAGACCGAAGGAGGAAGACATGATCAACAGGACGTAATTCATTTACACAAATACACAAATAACGTCTCAGCTCATAAAATCAAAACCCTGTCAGGTCCATTACATTTCATTTATCGCGTTTTATTCTGTAACAACTCAGAACTAAGCAGTCTGACAGCGAGATCTATGAATAGTCAGTCGTTGTTGGCATCCACGAAATACTTCAGCGTCCATTCATCAAATACTACTTGAGCAATAATTCACACCCCAAATCTCAAACACAGCCAATTGACATGAAACACAATGATCAATAAATACAAACACACTGCTTTAAAGTGTATTCCGACATATCCCCAGCAACAATTCCAAAAATTCCGGAAAGCCAGAATCTCGGCACGCTCTTACCTCTTTACTCTCCTGCTCGAGAACGGGACCCGTCTTGTCAGAAACACGGAGGCACTGAGAGCCTCGTTCACAAGACATGAGGGTCTCAAATGAAGACTGAGGCTCTACAGAGGCAGGACAGGACTGGAAGAGATTGTTCAATGACTTCAGCAAGGTCAAAATCATGATCCACAAATAATACAGGCACTACTGCTCACAGCTCCAGTGGCCGACTGAAGCAGGACTCCTAACTGCTGGATCATGCCTGACTAACCGTGAGCTTTCCTCAGGATTCCAAACCAATCCTCCCACTGCTGCTTGGTGTTCTCCAGACCTTCTTTCGTCTGTTCTTCCCGCTTTGTCCACTTTGTTTTCCTCCTGTACTGTATTATGTATTCGTCTATTTCAGTACAAGCCATTCTATTTTTGCGCTATATGATGTTGTGCAACTGTTTCTTGAAAAAAGAAAAAGACCTGGTTATTGTGCAGAGCTAGAAGTGGAGGGGTTTCTAATGTAAAGCTTAAAAAGGAGAGTTCAGATGATAGAGAGGTGACACTTTTGATGACTACGGCAGTACTAAATGTTTAGACTTATGTTGGGTTGATACATGAAGACTACAAATATAAAACGATAAGATACGACTTTATCAACCCTACAAAGAGAACATTTTTTGGGTTTACAGCAAAGTGAAGGACAAAAGATTTCTTAATAAAACAAGGAAGCTTTCTGTGGTTGGGTGGGTATAGAACAAATGCATTAAAATGAATTAATATCCATCAAATAGCTGAATGAAAAGATTTACAGACAGACTTTTGATTGGATATACTGATTGACAAATGGATAAACCGGGTTTGTGTGTGTTCACTTCACTGTGTGTATGTGCACTTTCACTTGGATGGATTAAATGCAGAGCACCAATTCAGTATGGTCCCTAGTGGCCATATTACCAACACCTCACTTTCCTTTTATTTACAGAATATTCTATTCTATGAGCTAGAGTTTAGATTGACACTTTCACCGGTTCAGTATCTCTGCTGATGAAGCTGCAGAAAGGTGTTTCACTATTATTGTTTCTTTGTCAATCAATCTGATAAATCACATCAGATGTTCTCCACGTTCATCAGCTCAAGGCTGTGAGCCCTTCAACACTTCTCCGGATCACATTTCGTGAAAAATAAAGGGTGCAGAGACAGAAGAGCAGCTCTGTCTCTCTTATTGACTTATCTTGATTGTAAACATTTCAGTTGAATTTCAAGTTTTCAGACATAATTATTATCAATAAAAACAAACAAGAAATGAATTAATTATTTAAAAAAAAAAATGTATAATTACACATAATGGTGCCTGCTGGTCCCATCTAAAGTAATATATGCAATTTTGATGAATAATACAATGAATAATACAATTTCGATCAGATTCGAGCAAATAGAAAATTGTCCCTGTGCATTACCGGTGTGTGATTTAGGTGGAGGATGGTGAGCTGGGGTGTACGTGTCACTCCGAGGCCAGTGAAAAACACAGCGGGCAATGAAAGGAAGAGCACGCAAGACTGTGAAAGAATGGCCTTGGGACTGAAAATAGCCTTCTGGAGTGGAATAGTGATTGAGCTCCAGCAAATCATAATGTTTAACTTACTCATTCCGTGACTCAGACAATTTACAATTAAAGTCCCCAATGCAGAAAAATTGGCAAAAAAAAAAAAAAACCAGTAAACCTTTGAATGAATGAGACAGAACTGTTGTTCTGTGTCTTGAATTTATATTCATTTGCTAAAAAGACGTCTATTTTTTCCAAACCATTTTCAAAAAATTAATGATTCATAAATGAATGTCCAGTGCAAACAAAAAAAATGTTGATTTACATTTAAATAGTTTCATTTAATTTAATACCCAGTAGTAACCTATCATAAACTTTTATTTTAAACTACAAAAAGTTAAAATCTTACTTTTCTGATACTAAGAAATCCCTCTATAGAATAATCCATAATTCTAAATCTATCACTTGTTTGTCATTTCAGGCATCAATGCTCCACTACCTCCTGCCTCACACCAGCTGCACATCAAGGTCACGACATGGAGTCAGTATGCAAAAAAAAGACTTCCCTCTGAATTTCTAGTCAAAACTTTGTAGAACTACATCCTTTATCTCCATGTTATTGCATTCCTCCATTCAGAAGACACTGATAGTGTAGCTAACATCTCATTTCACAATAAAACAACTTCATACTTTTCAAAAAATGGAACACTCAAATGAATGCTGCAAGCGGCAGATCAACACACTGAGCCACAGTAGAGCCATTGACCTCTATTATAAAGAACCAGCATCTAAAGCCCAGTAGAGTGTCCTGATCTGTACCAGAATAAATGAAGTGAACATATCAGGTGTAAAGATTAGAGCTTTAGAGCTGGAAGAGTCTGTGAAGGCACTTTCAGTTCAAACACAAGAGCTAATCTCACAGAGGAGACCAAGCATCGATCACAGGAGCACTGAAGCCTGTAGGGCTTTGCCTTTTGTAGTGAGTGATCATCTCCCAGCTCCACAGACGGTGGTGCGGCAGTCAAGGGCATCCTCGCGTCCAGATGAATGTGGACTCGCTGTGACTGTTGAGACACAGTCTGGTTCTGAGACCACAACAGCAATCTTACAATTTCCAACCAAGAGGTTCCATATGCAGAAAAATGAACTGTGATGGGATCTCCAATTTAGAATGTGCAGCAATAGTCCAAATCTGAGAGTTTAAAGATCCAAAAGTTACTGGCAGTCAAATGTGGATCTTCTTCCTTGGGATTCAAACCTGGGAGTCAATTTCATTTGGACGTCAACTTCACATTCTTGGTGTTAAGTGGCAAGAATTCAGAGGTGTAATGAGTACTTGATAATTGTACCAGAGTAAAGCAGATCGAGTACCTTAATGTAAAAATTACTCCATTACAAGCTACAAGTCACCAATTCCAAGAAGACTTTGAAGTAATATGATATTCAATTCTAAAATAACTTAAGTAACTAGTACTAAATTTAGACTCAAAGTGTTACTTTTTAGTCACATGTATTGGTGTTTTTTATTTATGAGGTTTTATTACCTACCATAGAAATGAAATTTAACACCTAAATGTTTCAAAATAGCAAAAGAATGTGCCCAAGAAATTAACCGCGGTAAGTGTCCTTTTAGCATAGTAAATTAAAAAGTACATATTCTCATTCAAAAATGTAGTCAAGTCGAGAGTAAAAGTTGCTTACATGCCTCTTGATGCTCAGTACAAGTGCAAAGTTGCCATAAAATAAGTAAAGTAACTAAGTCCATTTGCTCAAGCTGTGATTCTGAGGAACGTTGAGGAATTTGAAGGGGGGAAAAAAATCAAGCTCGATCACTCATTCATCTTCTAACACTTTGACATCTTGATTTTCCTTTTAATTTCTTGAATGTTTTTCAAACAAAAACGATGATTTATGCCGAAGAAGTTCCTCAAATGCAACAAACATTGACCAGACAATCAATCAAGTGACGCCACGGCTTATAGTGTTTGACTTCAATCCAGTGTCTCTCAGAACTGGAGACTAAACACACACGAGCCATCATTAAATTACAATTGATTAAATACAATCAATATTTCCTATGACTTCAAATACGCAGAACATTAGCAAAATCCAAAGAATATAATCCGATCACAGTCCCAATAGAGTTCTACATCACCAGTGTTGCACAAATAAGCGTAATTTGACTGGACTAACACAAATTTGTATTAATCTTCTGTAAACTGTAGACGTTACACACCAGAAGTCTCTCGAAGGCTGTTACATTAGAACTCTACAGTAAATCAGTCCACAAAACTCACCTCTTGGGCAACAATACTTGAAATCCGAACTGCCCTCTGCATGCGTGCGTTTCTCCTCTCATTGCTCCCTGGCGCCCCCTCCTGAGGAATGCTGCCCCTTGCACTAAAGGACATCGTTCTGCCCCATACACAAACCGTCCTGATCTCCGTTATCCTCCGCTCTCCATCTCAGATTAACAGCCCCACAAATATGGTCCCACAAACATGGAGTCGGGAAAATTGAACCTCACATTACAAAAAAAAAGTCCAGTAAATGTGTGTAAGAGCGGGAGCAGCATGGGTCCATCGTCAAGCTGTCAAGGCAGCTGTTGTACTTTTGCCACGCTTTGCCTTTTAAAGAGCGTAAACTGCCTGTGGTATCCCTTTCCATTCCTCCCTCCCTGTTTGTGTGTGTGTTTGTTCATCTCTCTGTGTGTGTGTGTGCGTGCGTGTGTGTGTGTCTCTCTCTCTCTCTCTTACTGTGTGGAAGTCTCACTCGAGATGTAACTGCAGCTGCACAGTCTCAGTAGTCCAGCTTCAGCACTACAATAAAACATGAAGAAGACAATTCCCTCAGTTCCATTATGGTGGCTTTCAATGTCCATTATTCCAGGAAGTATGGTACATCCTTAATTACCGTACTTGACACAGAAATAAAACGTCTAAAGTTGATCACAAACCACACACGGAGCAAAAAGACTGGTCTGCAAATACTCAATAAGTTTAATATTTCATATCTAAAGTTAAAAAAAAAAATCTGACTAAAAAAAACAAGACATTTAAGATAAAAAAAACATGGCTCTGCCTTCAAAGTCACAATGAGTAAACTGCATCATTAAAGTCTGCCATAAAATATCAACACAGATAATGCTCTCAGAAGTTTTCATCCCTAAAAGGACTTGAGCGAGCCAAGAATAACGATAATTATTATTGCAATTATTAGATATTAAAACCAAAAGCCATTCATCGTGCAACTCGTCATGTCACTGTAACACACATTCATCCATTCAGCCGTCAGTGCCGGATCCTTACGTTCCCAGAATAACACATAATGACAGTGTGCTTGACAAAACACAAGAACACGCTTTTGTGAAGATGTAAATCCAAATGTGGACGCCTGAAGTCATTGTGCATTATTCTGTAGTGGTGTTAATTATTCCAACTTCACGCCTCTCACAAACACTTCCTTCTACATCATCATCATCATCACCATCATCTTCGTCGTGCACTTCATTTTGTCATGCTGCTTGTTAAGCCTCTATCTGTCCATATTGTCAATGACACGTGCTTGCAAACTAATGTAATTTAAGTCAACTAAAGTGTTTCTATTACCGTACTCATTTGTTAAATTCAACGAGAAATCCAACAGGGAACAGAATAGATCATCTGAACGTTCATTTCCAGAGGCACTTAAAAGCGTGACGGTTGTAATCCTACACACGTTCCCATCAGACACAAAAAAAAGCTCTATCTGGCCTTGATTATTAATCTCGTAGCTACAGGCTCATTTCATGATAAACGAAGACCATCCTTGTTCATCCAGGATGACTCATTCTGAACCAAACTGCCTTTTACAATTACAA
The DNA here is from genome assembly GCA_028128575.1 of Paedocypris carbunculus. Taxonomy (NCBI): domain Eukaryota; kingdom Metazoa; phylum Chordata; class Actinopteri; order Cypriniformes; genus Paedocypris; species Paedocypris carbunculus. The sequence continues at coordinate 2,533,987 of SOMO01000039.1, read as the reverse complement.
CACTTACCTAAAAACACAAATCAGTCAAAGAGTAAGAACTAGAACGCTATTTTTATGAAAAATCCACAATTCGATAGAACACAGGTATAATATAGGTTAAACTATGCATATTGATCCATTAATTCACTTACGGCATATTTTCCATGTTTCCTATAGCTATTTAAGTACATACAAAACAGACTATTAAAATCTACATACCTAAATCCATACGGTAGTTTCCTAAAAACAGCATCTACAAAACATCTTTCAAGACACAAGATTTAAAGACCCTCCATCCTGAGGTCTCATTAACCCCGTCTCCGAACTCCCTGAAGAGCAACATAATAAGACGAACACTCATTATTAATGACATTTTAATGCATCAAATGTATATATTTGGCCCCTCCATGATTTAAGTTCAGACTCCGGTTAGTGTCATTTTTCATTGGTGGAGCAAAGTAGGTCCTAGTCTGCTTGGTAGCCAAAACTAAGTCTGAATGAAACAGCGTGTACCGTGTGAATGCCACTGGGAGTTGACTTGAGCTGTCACATGACCTGTTCTGATTGCGTCACTCAGGGGTGTTCGTGATCACCGACCGTGTGTGTGTGTGTGTGTGTGTGTGTGTGTGTGTGTGTGCGCGCAAGTATGTCAAAGAAAAAGAACATCTCATTTCACAATCTTTGTGGTCATAATGCTTTGAATGTGTTTTGTAGGATTTTTAACAGTTTGATGTGAGCAATTATTCAGACAATAGCTATGTGCTTATTTAACAACTTTAAAAATGTTGATAGGTGCCAGAAAAAATGAAATCTGATTGGTTAGAAAAACAGTGAACAACATTTTTTTGATCATATTTTTCAGTGCAGCTCTTTCTGCAGGTCAGGCAAAGCTCAGCACAGTTCAGACTTGCTGTGGCTGTGTCAGTGTGATTAATACGCTAATGATAAGTGGGTTGGGACTCTGGGGAGAAGTACCACAGGGATGCAAATTCTTACAAGGGGACAAGGTTTCCTATTTTATCTTACATTATTACATCCTCCTCATACAACAACCAAAACAACTTGCAGAAACAAGTGTGCTACAAATGCAGCACCAACAATTGACAGAAAGTGGCTGTCTACTGTAAGCTACCCGCAATTAATAATTATAATAATCATAATCATAAAAATAGTAACATATTAATATATGTAATATTCTATTTTAGTTATTTTTTATTATTTTAAAATACTATATTATCTACACTATAATGAATAAACCACAGGTAAATAACTATTCTAAACATATGAATAATTGTAAGAGATATGACCCAAATGGCTTAGCATATTACCATACTGATCTAACTAAATAGAGAAGAATAAATAAGAAACAAGTAGAAAAAAAAAAGTCAATAGTTGATGGACACAAAAAAACTCTTGTTAATGTCTTACACATCTTCAGTGTCACCCACCGTAAATTTCCAGAACAATCACACATATACACAAGCCACCATTCCTCAAATTTGAAAAATAATTACCAGGATGTTTTTCCAAGAGTCTCTTGCTAAAAAGCGCATCATGGCGCTTTACTGGGTGCTGGAGTTTAAACACGGGCAAGTGACTAAGCATCTCTGAACACACAAATGAACACTAATGGTTACACAGTTGAGGAGATATGGATCTTTCTGTCATGAGGCATCCAGATAACTAAGTTGAAAAGGCAAGGACACCTCCCGGCATGTGCCATGTGACCTTTGGCATAACCTCATTCCCCCTGCTGGAACGCCCTTCAAACCCTGATGCAGGGCATGAGTGGGTTCACTAGCCGTGACAGATGTCACCTACGTGACACTGAGCAGGACCTTTAGCACAGACATCGCTTTAAAACAACTGTGGTGAAGTGTTTTCATCACACGTTTTTTTTTTTCTTTTTTTTGAAGTGGCTGCCCTGAGAGCTGTTTAGACCACTACACTTAGGCACAACTCAACAAATACAATTTACCACAAACTGCACAAACTGTATATCAGCACTGCTTTTTGTTTGATGAAACGATTAAAATATTGATTTATTGTTTTCTACATTGCGAAATACTTTTACGCAAAAAGTTGGACTTAATCAGATGGACCAGAACCAAAAATCATAATACGTACATAAAATAGAAAAACTGTGATTTAAATCTTGAATGTTCTGATTTTTTCTAGGTTGCATAATAAAATATTATATATTTTTATACTAATAAAAATATTTTTATTCATAGTCATATTATAGACTTATATCTATAGTTCTTTGAGACTCTTGAGACTTTTTTTTATTGTAAAAAGTAGTACAGTATTTAAATAAAATACATAAATCCTGAACAACAACTGAGAAACTCAGCACTCTGTATTACATGGTGTGAACAGCCTCACCTGAGTGACTTTTTCCGTCACGTTATGCGTCCGATCTATCAGTTTGCAAGGTGCAATGATGTCGATCTCACTGCTGGGAACTGTAATTAAGGGATCCGGTTTCATATCTATTAAGTTGTGTGGCATCTGAGGTGCTCGAAATGATGTCCTGAGCCGAAAAAGATCAGAGTCGGACGTTGCATTCTGCAAGCTGGATTTACGATGCATTGCACCTGGAAGAGAAAACATACAAAGATATGGGTCAGATAATAATAGAATATTTTTATAAAAAGGTCTTTTTCTTAGGGATGCCATGGTGCACATTTTCTAAAGTAATCTAAACTGATGCAAATGATTGTTCTGTATTATATATCCTATTTGAGTACAAGAGTACTTGATAGAGATGTATTGATTTCTGAAGAGTAAAATTGTCAAATACCATGTTGCCATTAATATAGCCATTGAAGCTAAAAATGGCGTAAAAAATCAAACAAATAAATAAATAAATAAATAAAGTACAAGAGTACTAAAAACACTTCAATCTTTTTTTTTAATACACTAGTTCAAACAAACAAATTGAAACACAAAGAATGCTGGGAAACACTAGGAATAATGGTATATGGAGTTTTTGAAACAGCAAAGATTAGTGGAGCCCTAATTGTACTCTCTACTTGACTACATTTCTGATTGATTTACTCCACTACATTTGAATGGACACTAACTGTTACCAGTTACATTGTGATTGTGTCGCATCAAGTCAGCATCTTTTTCTACCAAGGCTAATTTCTTCGGGGCGGCGAGGCGACATCGCCATCTGCAGGATTCTGAAGGTACTGGATGATATTTATGAGCTGTCGAATCACGTGAACATGAATTAGCGATTGCACTTTTTTGAAAAGTGACTTGAACATCCGAGTACCTTTTTGAAACATCGAGACATTATGTTTCCATTTTATTTCAGGAAATAAAACATCATAATTAAAGAGTTTCTTGTTTTTCACATTTCTGTTTTTCTAACCTACATTCAGTATGGGTGAAATACTTAAATTCTTTAAAAAAGTCTTCTTGTAATTGGTGACTTGTAACTTGTGATGGAGTATTTCTTACAATGTGGTATCTGTACTTTAAGTCAAGTTTACAATTCTGGTACTATTTACACCTCTGGGAATGTTACAACTGACCATTATATCAATCCTGACAGAAATGTACAGGGTCTAATTCACACGTTGCTTTATGTAATATGAGTACACACCATATTAAGATTTAGTAAAAGTAAATTAAAGTAAAGTGAGTGAGATTGTCAATATGAAACCATATCGAAATGGCTGCTCTGCTTTTAACCCATTCAGTGAAGTGCACATACATATGGTGAGTGCAGTACTTAAGTACGTAAATAGCTTCACTGTTGCCCACTTTCCCATGCAAAAAAAGTCTTCACAACATAGTCAGTAATTTAAAAATTGCTACAATTAGTCATACCGGTGCTGTTGGGTCTGACTGGCAGCTTCCTGTCCCAGTTGAAGTCACTGGTGGAGGGGAACGGCCGCATGCCAGACAGGCTCTCACAGGAGCGACTGTGGGCAACGCTGTAGCTGGATGGTGAAGCTTCAAATTTGAAGTTGGGCAGACGTGGGGAAGACTGGGAAAGACCCTGGGGCAAGTGCGAGGTCATTTCTGATGGCTGTGGCTCAATTACCGTCTCAGTGAGAACCTTGTCATCCCACAACAAAAGCTGAGAGCCTCCGAGAGCAGAGCGTTCTGGCAGGGACAGAAGCTTGTCCAGTGCCACCGATTCATGGCCCATGTGAGGCATCTGCTGTATGTAACCTCTTTCAGCATCTTCATGCAGAGACTGTTTACTGGTACTCAGGGAGCGCAGCAGCGGCAGGGGAAGCCTGAGTCGCCGTCTTCGGGCTGAAAAAATTCGAAAATTCAGTCATTCAAAAAGGGAAATATACTTCAAAAATATATTTTACAGTAATACATGTATAAATTGTTTTCTTGTGAATCAATTCAATTTTTAGGGATTAGGATTGTGAGACAAGCATGTGTGTGTGTGCGCATTTGTTATTTCATTTATTTTACAGATAGGAAAAAAAAGAGCAAAAAAAAGAGTTAAGAGTACTGTACATTGTTGTGACTTCAAAGCTACTAAGTGACTGTAGCCATTACTGTAGTCTACTGAACAGTATTCTCAAGTACCTTTTGAGAGCCAGGGGATGCTGTGTCTGTGATTCATGTCTCTACTTGGTGAGTTGTCATGAGGTCGATCCGGCTGATCCGCAAGCTCAAAGTTCAGAATGAACATGATGACTAAACCGTCCTCATTCTTTACTGGAACGACATCCACAAAACTGGGAAGGCACACACCTGCGTAGAGGGAAACACAATATTCACATACAGTTCATCCTGCTGCATCACAGAAAAGTCGGCTGAGCGACCACAAGAGGGCGCCAGACAATTGATTGTTGTATGAGGCCAAACAAGTGAATAAATTGACTACAACTGGTCCTTGTCCGCTATCCATATCAAAAAGTTGAAATAAGAACTGTGTTCAAATCTGTAATAACGTCCTAAACTGGCAGGCAACCAATCGTCCTTTCTGTGATGGTCCAGTCTGACTGTACAGTATTTCTGTTCATGAGAGAAGATCAGAGATAACCTGAAGGGCACCCAGGATGAGAATTTGACAAGGATCACAGCGTCTAATCGTCTCCCGGATTAAAGAGTAAAACACACACTTCTAATTCTTTCTAAATTATTTCATTCATACTACTGTACAACAGCTGTGAACAGAAGAACCATCTGCTGCTAGTCCAGACATAGCCTGCGTCATAATCTTCAGACTGTAGCAGATGACTGATGAACGATACAGGTGAGTGTTGATGTAGTTATATGGCCTGGAAATTTTTAATCTAAATGTTTTTTGTTTTTTTCCTGACATTGGTAATGAACATTCTCAGTAGGTAATTTACTAAAATTGAGCATATCGTGTGTTTTCATGTTGCTTTAAGCATGATTCAATAATTTAACAAAAAATTATAATTGAAATGTGAATGTTTTTTTTTCTTTTTCAAATAATGAAGTGACATACACTTGTAGTCATTCAGAATGCCAATTACCATAGATTTCCATTTCAATTAATTTCATGCACCTCAACACTATACGGTGTACACTATATTCACTATGGTGAATGAATTTCAACAGTGTAACAGACAGCATATTAGTGAAAAAATAAATGTGATATTGTTTAACTTTCCACACCGCTAGTGTAGTTTCAACACATTCACTCTATGTACATTGAAACATTCCAAAAAAGCTCCAAAAAACATTAGGGATATTACACAATAATTGTGTTAACCCTGAACACTAATGGATTTTTTTAAACACTGTCTCAGAAAAACTCAACTTGAAGTGTAGATTTAACTCAATTTCGTGTGGACCTACATAAACACTAAAAAAAGTGTTATTTTTCACACGCTGAGAGTGTATTATCCTGTTTAGTTTGAAGGGTGTGTAGGGCTGTGATATCTTCACTTCCATTTCCGGTTATTGAGATTTGAAGCCTTTTCAAGCTTCACCTTTGGGTTGGAGTAAACCAGAATATTCCATTTAATCCCAGATCCAGACGTTACCTTCACACTTTTTGTGACAAACAGTTTGTATTCTCAAAGTCATTATAAACTTATGTGATTTATGATAAATGTAAAGCAACAAGAAATTCAAGCAAGGAGAACATAGACGTTCTAGAAGTTCTCAAACTCGGGACAACACTCCCGACTGCACCACTGTGCTGCCCTTATTTGTAATCCTTACAAACGAAATCAGATTTTGACATTTTAAGTACCAAGGACAGAGCCGCATTCAGGACAAGAGAGGTTAAAGCCACCAGAGGAAATTGTTTTGTATTCCTAAGAACATAAGCACCATAGAAAACTGAAAATTAATAATGGGATTTAGTAGACTTCTGAAGTCTGACCCCACCCCTCCATTTTTCTCTCTCTCCCAATGAGTCCGCTAGGCTTTTCTCATAAGGATGTTACTTGAATGCAATGAGTTCCATCGTTTCCTTTCGACATTTGATATTCTAATTAGCAAAAGACTTTTAAAAGAGAGCAATCGATAATTTAAAAAGGCTTTTTGGGGTTTTCGTCTGAAGTTTCTCAGTTGTCAATTAAATGGGTGTTTAGTTTCCTGTTCCTTATTGACTTAAGGCTTTATTCCTACAATCAAAACAGTCTTTCTGAAACACTTTTTCCATTTCTGGGTCTTGGGAGCTGGAGCCATTCTTTGTGTCTGAAGACTGGACACCCTCTTGGCTGGTGGAGAACCAGTCACACAGTTGGACACAAAGACAAATACAGGTTTCCTCACACCAATGTGTGTGCCCGTCAAATTCTTCTGAACACAAACGTCTGGATTGTGAGAGAAAACCAAAGCACTGGCATAAACCCACGTAAAGAAAAGGAGAAAATGCTAATTCCAAAGTAAAAAAAAAAAAAAACAAGTAGATCCTAACTACCTTAACATAGTAGAAAAAAAACATAGTATCAGCAAAATGAGAAATAAAAACTTGAGAATCCTTGTGAATCACTGACAAAACTGCTGCTCAGGAACACACACTTTCGTTATTTAGCCCTGGAATCACCTGCTGAAATACAATCTTTACAGAGGATGGCCTCATCTTGTCCTTGGGCTTCCCTGCACTTTCGATTTACACACAGGATTTGTATATCAACATAAACCAAATCTCATGCAAATTCAGATATCAGCCTGAGGTTCGAGCTAAGCTGAGCTGCTGTTGGGTTCGTGACTCTCCTTCATAAAAACGACATTGAAAAGACTGTTAGAACAGAACAGAATATCAATACATTTTGACGCAGGGGCAAGCCATAAACAATAGGCACACACATAATCTCATGCATATATTAAACGTACGAGCGACAAAAACCATAAAAACAAACAAACAAGTGTCTTAGAAGTCAAGTAAAAGCTGAACTGGACACATTTACCATGTGACTCTTATGCAAAACATTGCAACAGCGACATTACAAGTTCAAACAAGCCTAAAATGACAACCGGCATGGGAAATCTAAAAGCTCCGGAGAGAGATCTATGACATGACTATCCTACATATGAGACGCAAGGATGAAAAACGAACATTTAAATAATTAACTCCCACAGATATTTTCAGTCATTACCCCTTCTAATTATAGATTGGGAGGTCATTACCAGAATGTGAAGACTGATGAGCAGGGTCATCCTCTGTCTTAAGCACTCAACTGAGGTCTTCCAGTGGATCTCACCTTCAAAAGAAGGTCTATAATTAAAAATAGAAAATAACAAGGAATAAAAAATAAATAAACATTTATTACAATTATATTATATTAAATATTATATTACATTACGTCATTACATTACTCATATTCCATTATACACATATATATGTATATATATATATGCATATATACTGAGTGTGTGTGTGTGTGTGTGTGTGTATATATATATATATATATATACACACACACATATATATTATTTATATTTTATTTATTATTTTATTATATTATAGTGCATGTATTATTTATTATACGTCCTAAAAACCTATTAAGTTCAGGTTAATGGAAACTGCAGGAAGTTTACGTATCATGATAATCAGAGGCTATTCATATTTAAGCCACTTCTTCTCTTTCTGGATCTTTCTGGGTTGCAGAGAACTGGACAATCCCAAAGTATCTGGATCAAACTCTGGATAGGTGGCTGACTCATTGAGAAATACCCATTCAAGACAAGACATCACAACATGTGACAGATCATTCCATGATCATGCTTAAATTATAAAGTTCAGGGATTCTAAAGTCAAACTTAAGCAAGATATGTGAAGTTATAAAAATTGAAGTTTCTTTTAAAAGTCACCCCCAGATAATCTATTCCAAAAGCATTATCTGCCCCCTGGGTCATCATTAAGTGATCATCTGAAAAGCTCTGTAGAGTTCCCAATCATTTCCTCATAGAAAGCCTCAGAGGACCAGAAAGCTTTAGAGGGGGATGAGTATTCGCTAATTGAGTCAACGTTGAAATTGTGCTTTTGTGCTTGGGATTATTGGTGTAACCACCATTAGTTCCAGGCTTTGCTTTAAACGCCCTTCCCAAGGACTCTCTTCAATAAACAATGATCTCTACAGCAGCAAATGTGCCATTGCGTGCACACACACACACACACACACACACACACACACACACACACACACACACACACACACACACACACACTAAAACAAGGCCACTGTATCGTGACGATGGTGGAACTGAAATGTTACTAATGATTCTTTGTCGCAATCAAAAATGCATTTTTTTTCACAAAAGAACGTTTAAATTTGCTTCATGGCTTTTCTCTGTTTGGCATCATTTACCGTTATCTTTTACATTTCTCAGAGGAACAATTTGTGTGTCCTTCAATCAGGTAATTTCCAAAAGTCTAGGACACTATCACAACACCTCCATTACCTCAAATTAGCTTTGTATAATATATGATTCACTGGAAGAAAGCCACATTCACTTTTTTATCCTTAACCTCCTAGAGGTTTTTTCAGTTTTAAGATCTCCAAAGTTCTGAGGGAAAGTCTAAACTCAAAATATAATGTTCCACCTTTGGGATTATTTCATTACTGCACCAAACTTACATTTTTTGCCACTTAAAAGTGTGAATATACATTTAGAGCCGTTTACCCAGTGTTCTGTTCTCTAAAGACAGTGATGTTCTTTCCACACCAGTCTACACTGAAATCCACCAATCCATCCATTTTCTACCACCTAATACATGTCTGTGTTAATGGCAGTTAATCTGAACCGTATGTTTTTGGACTGTGAGAGGAGACACGGAGGAAAACTATGCAAGCACCGGGGAAAGCACTATTTGAATATATGTTTTACACCTTCGCTTTGCGAGATGTTAAAACTTCTGAACATGGCATCTGAACTCCACCAATAGTTTATATTTATACGTCTGTTGAATTGTGATACTCATTCTGAACATACCGTTCACCTAACCCTCAGTTCCCCAAGATGTGACAAAGGATTGTAAAAGGTTAACCGGAGATAAAGGTCAAAATACCAATAACACACAGTATTTGGATTTATAAAGCATAAGACAGTAAGGATTCATATTTCACAAGAGCTAAATAGCTCCAGAAACTTAGCATGGTTGGGTTACAAAGGATCCTTCACATAGCTAATTATATCAAAATCAAATAAAATATGAAATATGAAAAATAAAATAAAATACAATGATTAGACTTTTCCAGACTCTCTGACTGAGTTTTCAGAATAAAATATTAATATTCTATATAGGTCAACTAAACTCAGAGCCTGAGCCACATATGGACCGCGAGTTGTTGCTGATTTGTTAGCATGTTACTGGAGGACACAGTGTAATGATGATGCTCTTCTGCAAGCATTTTAAATACTTGGCCTTTGGGAATCAAACCGAATAGTGAAATCAGCCTTTGAAATTGTTTATAACTACTGGTTCTATTCTCAAACTCCCACCTGTCCTGGGAATCAATACAGAAGGCAGACATGTTAACCTTATAAAGAGGAGGACGAAAATAGACGTAATTAGCATGCCACTTAGGCTTGATTGTTAGTTTAGCATGTGTAATAAAAGATGTGGCTATGTATAGGTAAATTATAAAACAAGAAAGCGATCCGAAAGCAACCGATTTTAGAAATGCAGTTTAATGAAAAGAGTCTTTGCGGAGTGTTCATGGTGAATCAGATTGAAAAAGAACTGAATATTGGATGGGAGAAAAAAAAATAAATGGAAAAAGCCATGAACTTCACTCTGGTAAAGAGTGACCTTAGGAGTCTGTCAGGATTTGACATCGTTGCAAGCTGTCACATCAACAGCCTACTGGACAGTATGGCCTGTCATGTCTAAACTCCACAATGAATATTTAAATACATCAGTGCAAGGTCTCATACCATCCTTCCTGTACAGGGAGATCTCCACCTTTCTTTCTTCTGAACCAAGCAAGGCTTTGGCCATCTGGGCCACAGCAGGTCTTCCAGTGCGTGGTCCATAGAGAAAACTGCATGTGCATGGCTTCTGCATCACCTCTGCTCGTGTGTAGCCGCACATGCCACAAAAGCCATCATTGCAGAATATGATGGCGCAGTTCTCCACACGAGCGTTGGCAATGACAAATTTGCGATCTGAAAATGCAGACGAGTAGAAGAGACTCATAAATCATCGTAAGGAGATAGAAGGAGCTGCCATTCTGATAAAAATATGTTGGACTTCGGAAAGATCAAATCTTTCAACTAAATGGGTTCTGTAAGTCACCATTAAAGGACGGAAAAAGATCAACTTAAATTGGAAAATTGAGCAAAGCAAGAACTTCAACATAAACTTCAACATAAGCAAGAACAACATAAATTAATTAATTAAATTAAATTAATTAAATTAATTAAAAAATATATTTTTTATGCACACATACTTTATTATGTTAAATGAGCATAATATTTAAACGTAAATATTGTATATAAAATTATTCAATATTAAACAAATGTTATAAAAATAGATATGAAATATAATGTATCCTTTGCAAATCTACAGATATGTGTCTATTATATTACACAAACATAATTGTAATTGACATTTTTGGGCTTAATTGATCTTTGAATATTTAGTAAAATATTAGTTTAATCATGACATTAATGACAAGATATTCAAACTAATTAATTGTACAATATCTTATAATGTAATTTTATTTATTGGATCATATCCATTACTAAAGTCTTGCCATGTAGAAAGTGTTCAGGAAGAGCAAAAAAATCAGCTGTAATTTCTATTTTCAAGTAAAAAAAAAAACAAAACAAAAAAACTGACCCACACATCAACATGCAATGTACATCTCGTTTTACTCTTGTACCTTTTACAAGAGTAAAAGAAAACGATTTAAAAAGAATAATTAAATGAATTCAAATGAACACACGTAATTAATAAATCTCGACAAGTTGTAAGACGACACACAACTCACTTTGACCCTCGAATTTGCGAATGATGGTGTCCAGAAAGGTATTCTGGGGAGCAACGTGTCCCCGCCGAACAGGCATTATGTCCAAGAGCAGCGGGGAAAAAAGTTCTGCAACACCTTTCCGAGTCCGGCTTATTCTTGGACCGCCAGCCTGCAAATGCTCTCCCGGTTAAACACAGCAGTGCAGGGTCCTAGAAGTGCTGTTATCACGAATTGAGAATTTCAGGAAGCGCATCTCATGGTCAGTAAATCACGCTTGTCCATTACCTCGCGTCACGAGCTTTCGCCGCTTGCAAATAAATGCAAATCAACTTACTCCCGCGGTCCACCTGCCTTCGCAAGTGTGTTTAAGCGCCTAAGGTGAAATGTGTGGTGTATAGATTGATAGTGATGAGGAAAAAGAGACTGGGAGGGGGAGTGTACAGTAGTCAAGGGTGTGGAGGGTCGCACGCTTCCTCATCCTAATGGGATTTATAGTAATCATCACTTAACGCGCTCATTTTAAATAAACGTTTTAACAAAGACATTTTTGTTATGGCAAAATAGTAAAGCTGATGGCAGACATAGTGTCACTATTTTTTATTACACTGACTTTGACCTTGCTGATTGCAAAATACCATTGTGAAATTATGTGAATATGCAAAAAACATTTGCGTGTGCAACTGATCTTATACTACTTTTGCTACTACAACACATAATATAAAGGACGAAATATTAATAAACAACTGAGATTCAGAATGTTAGTCGTTTTTTTGTTTGTGGGTGCCAAATGTTGGTACATATGCTTATTTTTAGCATTTATTGGTGTAAAACTTGTCTTGTAAAAAAAGTCTAAACAAGCGATAGTAAATTCAGTACATCTAACAAACTAAGCACGAACGTAAAAAAGTAACAATATGACCCGTTTTGTTCTTTACAGTATACTTCCGGTTCAAAATAGCAAACTCACCTGACGACATTCGTTATGTCAGCGGAGTAACGGGTTGTAAAAAGGCAAAAGAGCGGTGTAACGGTTAAAATCATCCGGATAGCGCACCACATTGTAAGTAATCGGCGCTTAAATAACCCAAAATTTTAAGTGTTTTTTAGATGCAGCTTAAAATGTATTTAATTCAAGTTGAAAAGTGGCGATAAATATGCAAGTGATTGTGTAAAGTAATGTGCATGTATGGATTGTTCTGAACGTACTAATGTTTAAATCAATTATCTTCTTGCAGTTAAGAGCAAGTCAATCGACAAGCTAAATTTAAACGTGCGTCCTGCAAAGTGTTTCACTTTGTGTGAATGGAGTATTTTGTCAAAGGTAACACGTGACTGATTGCTTTTATACGTCTTATTAAATATTTCAGTTTGCATGTGCAGCTGTTGTCAGTTTTGAAACTTTGCACTGCCACCTTCAGGATTTGGCGAGTAACTGTATGAAATAAAGCCAAGAGAACTAAAATTACAAGGAAAACAAATAACTAATAACAATTGTCAACACAGATGAGGCTGTAGTGCTGAGAGAGATAATTAATCTTTTATAAAATGTTTTTAAAATTATTGAAGTGTCTTTTCAAAGTCATGTTGTTAGTAGTAAAATAATACTAATTTGTTTGTATGTAAAGAACTGCACATATGTATTTGCTAATTATAATGTACAAAAAGTGTAAAGTACTAAGTGTTCGACCAGAACCACATCTGAATTGCAGTTTTTCCTGCTGTTCTTGTGGTCTCAGCAAAGTGCCACCGTGCAGACTCTTATCAGACACTCTCACATGACGGACGTGCTGTCAGTGCAGATTCATCAGGCATGTCAGGCTGTGATCATGCACACGCCTGTATAGATACAACCTTGAGAAGAAGGAGCCCTTGCTTCAGTAAACACGTTTACACTAACTTAGCCAATCAACAGCTAAAATCCAAAACCTTTGCAAACGGATGGACTCCACCTTGTTTTCAATGATAGGCTTTGCAGGAAAACAAGAGCATTTACGGCTTTAAATTGTCTCCAGCCCTGGTGTTCCTCATGGTTCCTGAATGGAGGGATTGTTGGGCATGTTTCCGCCAAGGCTGGGGAAGTCAGGGGGGGTGGGGCAGGGAATTGGGCTGGAGTTAAGGAATGCCACATTGTGCTCTGCCTTTTGTTCCCATCACTTTGTTCACTCTGAGATGGTTCTGACACCGCAAACAATCACCTCCCTCCTTGTTCTACCAGGTACAATGAGAAGGGCATTTAACAGAAAACAGGAAGCACCAGCTCGGAACTCTGTGGCAGGATAAAGCCGTGTCACCCAGAGGGAGGAGTTGTGTAATGTTCCTTATTTGGTGGTGAGCGAGATCACATGGGCTGCCTCGTCTGAACAACAGTAGTGAAGAAGTCAGAGAACTTCGAACTCTGGCTAGTCAAGGAGACTTCAGAGACTCGGCACACAGAGCACATGGTCTGAGGGGGGAAAATGCCCACCAGCTTCACAGTAGTGCCTGTGGAGGATAGCCCACTTTCAGAGCCAGACTGTGATGACCAGATCCTGAAAGAAGAAGACAAGGAGGAGCCAGACACAGTGTTGGGACCCTACTCAGGTAAGGGCTTTCTGAGGAAAACCTCTCACGCTGTCCCTAAGCTGAGGAGACATGCACAGGCATGCATGCAAACAAAGAAGCCAAAACCGAGCCTTAGCTTTTCAAAACTCAAGGGGAAACCAGCATGTGTGTGGAGCAAGTGCATCCCTAAAGCTGTGTGCCTTGTTTGCAGCCATGTGTTTGTGAAATGCTCTCAAGGAGAGTAAACAAGTGGCAATTTCCTGATGGCTTTTTTTTCCTTTTTCCTGTTTCTCTTGGTCTAAATGACTCACTTGTTTTCTGTCACTGGTTTGTGATAAAACGTTTTCAAACTTGATATACTCTTCTAAACTTAAGACGTCAAGGTTTAGAAGTTCTAGATGCTCCATTGGAGAAACCAAATTACATTTAAAACACTGTATTTGATTCTATACATATATTTGTTACGGTTTTTTTTTTTGTTTAATTGCAGACACACACACACACACACACAAAGGTTTTTGGACTTTAATACAATTGCAAAAGACACGGTTATCTCACAATTTACAGTTCTAGCACCGTAAGACTGTGGAGCGCTGTAGAACATAGACTCATTTTTTCCCAAAGAATTTAAGTATATAAGCAGACAGGATTTACCACTAGTTACAACCAAGACGAGTTCTCAGGAAAAGGATGTTTCTGAGGGTTTGACACGGTTTTACGAGGCTCAACACTGTTTGTTTTGTTCTGTTTTGCCTGGAAATGGGTTTATTTCAGTTTTGACTGTTTGTTCATAAACTTGTGTATTTGCACAATAGTTTTGTTCTTAGTGGCTTTACATTTTGTTTTTATCTTTAGGTTAAGCACATTGCTCTTGTTTGTGGAAACTATTCTGTGTGAATACCGCTGAGCACGCAGACGTTAGTCATGGTTTAATGAAAACAGATTTCGGTTTTGCTTTTCTTATTTACTGAATTTCATTGCACTTTATAGGTTTGTTCCATTTGCTTTGCCAATTCAAAAGCTTACAGTTATTATAACAGAATCCAAAGTTTCTATTACTCAGAAACAGCAAAATGTGATCTATCGTAATGTTGCTGCTTGTTATTTAGTAATTTCAACATGATGTAATTAACTTTATGAATCATGAAGCAAAACACGTGCAACAAGGTCTTCTGAATTTAAGTGGAGAAATGGCTCGTGCCGCTCTAAGATTAATCAATGTGAGTGTTCACTGGCGACTTCTGTCTTGAAACTGAAAGCTTTTATATTTTACATGAAAAAGTCTAAAAACATTTATCATGTAACAAACAGAACCGAAAATGAAATATTTTAGTGCTGCCATTGTTACGTTCATGTTTATTGAACCATACAGTGTTTATGGAGCAACATTGATCCATTCATTTTCTACTGCTTACTTCATTTCTGGGTCATTGGGAGCTGGCACCTATTCAGCTGCTGTTCAACACTTTAGGAACAAATTCTATTGAAATCAGTTATTTCATGCTATGTTTCAGGTGATGAAACCCCTCGAGAAACCAGTTCTTTGATCAGTACTGATCACGATGGAAGCACTTATGGAAAAAACATGGCTCTTTATGAGGTGACAGGCTTGACCCAGGATCTTCCACACTTTGCTCTATCATGTCTGATTTCTGTGGCTTACTGTTCATTTCAGGAGGAGATGGACAGCACTCCCATGGTGTCCTCTCTCCTCAACAAGTTGGCTAACTACACTAACCTAACCCAGGGCGTCATTGAGCACGAGGAGGCTGAGAGTGAAGATGGGATCCAGAGGGTCACTGTTAAAGTGAGTGTCCGGTCAAACAACGTTAAACTGAACTGTATTTGAATGCATTTTTTTACTGGCTTTGTTAAGCCACTGGGTTCAGCACAGTCAGCTTCACTCAGTCTTCTTTCACAGGAAGTATCATTTTTTAGCAGCCAGCTGACATGGCTTTTTATTCCAACCTTTGAGTTTTTGCATGTTCTGTGAGAGTCTGAATGACTCAGAATCTGAAAGAGTTTGTGGCTTAAATTATTAAAACGCAGTTTAAAATCACACTATTACTATAACTTTATATTTCCTTTATATGTTGTTCTGTTTGTGTTTATTTAATTATATCACACCTTTTTGTTTTCTTGCATGTTTTCTCTCAATAAACAAATGTATATTTGACAGTGCAGTCATTCTGAGTGTGTGTATGTGTATTACAAATAAAGTTTAAATGAAAATATTGCTGTAGACAATACAAATAGTGAATATTGCTGTTTAAAACAAATTTAAAAAATCCGGTACGTATTCTCTAAAAGCTGACATGTTTGTTTTGTTGAAATTTGAAGGGTCCTCAGATGGGCACATTCATTGGTGTGTATCTCCCCTGCATGCAAAACATCCTTGGGGTTATTTTATTCCTGCGCCTGGCATGGATAGTTGGCACAGCGGGAATCCTGGAGTCCCTCGCTGTGGTCTTCATGTGCTGTTCTTGTGTAAGTACATTCCATTTGAATAAAAAAAACAGCATTCCATATAATTGAATAAAACCGGCTTGGAATGTAGACTCATACTCATAAAGAAATACTTGGAAACCTACCTTGTGTTACAGAGGTGTAGTTGAGTTTAATTCCAATGAGAACAGTTTGTGATTATAAATATTCCGGCTTGCTGAGAATTGTGTCAGATCTTTGTGGGAATATTCTAAAGTAATGTACAATAAGCAAAAGGCAGATTGTAAGAGCACACTCTATGTATCTTGAATACACGTGCATGGTTTTTAAAAGCTTTACTGGCTCTTTTTTTTTTCCATCCAGACGTTACTGACTGCAATTTCCATGAGTGCGATTGCAACTAATGGCATGGTGCCTGGTATGATCTTATTTGTAAATATTCCAAACAGTTTTCATGATTGTCGAGTATATCGAAGCAAAATTGACTTGTTTGTCTCCTGACAGCCGGTGGTTCATACTACATGATCTCAAGGGCGTTAGGACCAGAGTTCGGTGGTGCGGTTGGTTTGTGTTTCTATCTGGGCACCACTTTTGCAGGCTCTATGTACATATTAGGAACTATGGAAATTTTTTTGGTGAGTCTGAGTGGATTAACACTGGAACATTATTATGTGTATGCATTATGGTTGCTTGATAACAAGATAAAATAATCACAAAGTTTTTGATCACACATAACTGATTTCCAACTTTCATTTGACCATGTTCTATATTGAGCACAAAACTATTCCGTCTACGTTGACACAAATTCAGGCTTCAAAGCTTAGATGCTGACACATCAGTTTGACACAGAACCTTCTGTTGTCTTCACTGATTTTGCCCAAAATCATGACAAACAGTTTTCAATGTTCGATCTTATTTGAGCTTTTCTTTTTATTAAACATTGACCTTATGATTATCTTTTTTAATAATCGTCGACCTAAATATATGTATCAATAAAATACATTAAAATACACAACATACACGTGTATAACCCTACCCATGTCTTTATTATTTTCAAACTCATTGCTAATCAAATTTCAGATTTGACTTGATGTGATGTAAAACACTTCTGGGGATGAAAACCATATAACCCTGGTCTTTCTGTGCTTTCTGTTGCAGACATACATAATGCCCAATGCCTCCGTGTTTCAGCCAAACCAAAACAACATGCGTGTGTATGGCACGTGCTGTTTGGCCATCATGACTCTAGTGGTGTTTGTTGGAGTTAGATACGTCAACAAGCTGGCATTAGTCTTCCTGTCGTGCGTGGTGCTGTCAATAATGGCCCTGTACGCCGGGGTCATCCAAACCACTGTCAAACCTCCCAACTTCAAGTGAGTATGAACAGAAAAACTCTTTAGTAATGCTGGGCTTGAGATTTTTAAGACCTATTCTCACCAGACCTAGTTAAACGCAAACACTATTCCCTCATTTCTCTTCTTTTCAACAGGATCTGCCTGTTAGGCAACCGCCTCTTGCAAAACTACAACTTTGACAAGTGTCTAAAAACCGAGGTCATCGACAATGTAACCTACACCACCAATTTATGGAAGCTTTTCTGCGAAGGCGACTTGGCGAACGCCACTTGTGACGAATACTTCAACAATAACAATGTGACTGAAATTGCAGCCATTCCTGGGTTGCTCAGCGGTGTAATATCAGGTGAATGCCTTTTTTTTTTTTTTTTTTTTTACTAGTACAATAGCCTGCCATATTTCTAACTGCAAATTCAAATATACGCACTGTAGAGCTGATTTTCACAAAATATTACACGCATTGCATCTAGATAACATGTGGAGACATTATGGCCCTGAAGAAATGATTGTTGAGAAGGAAGGACAAAGCTCAGAATCCACTTCGGAAAACGCCAAAGACAGGCCTTATGTTCTCAACGACATCACAACATTCTTTACCCTTCTAGTTGGAATCTACTTTCCATCTGTGACAGGTAACATTCATGTTCTTGATTGATGAAGTAAAAACAGTAGAGTCATAAAAGTAGGTACATTTTTTTTCCTGTGGCTGGCCTCAACTACAGTAGAGCTTGTGGCTTCATATATCACAGGTTTAGTACAACAATACATAAAACAAAGTATGTAATTACATGGAGTTACTTAATTACATGTAATTACTGAATCATAAACGTGAATAAGGTACGTTGGCTATAGAACATTAAATATATTGCATTGTACTGTACTGAATGTACAGTAGACTCCAAAAATCTGAATTTGCTGTCTGTTTTTCATATATGCAAATATATGAAACAACTACCACAAAAAGATGTTTTACTTTATTTGGATCTTTTACTATTTTTAGATCTAATACTTACATTTCTCAATAATTAATCTACTTGAGGTCCAAGGTATTTTGACCTTTTACCTTAATTCATTTTTTTTCATAATAGGAATCATGGCTGGTTCAAACAGGTCTGGAGACCTCCGAGACCCTCAGAGATCTATTCCTACTGGGACTATTTTTGCTATCGTCACAACTTCATTCATCTGTATCTTTTTTTGCTCCTTTTCTGTATGAACCATGCCTTCAGGGTATGAGTTAAACCCCAATCAATTTTATGATTACCTTCCACTATTTATGAATTCAGAGGAAACCCTTTAATGACTCCTAACAGACATTTCCTGTGTTGTGTTGTTTGGCGCGTGCATTGAAGGAGTGGTGCTGCGAGACAAGTAAGTGCTGTTTGGTAACTTTTTACAGTGAAGAACATTAATTTGCCTGTGTTTCGTAATAGGTATGGTGACTCTGTTAAGAGGAATCTGGTGGTTGGAGCGTTAGCGTGGCCGTCTCCGTGGGTAATAGTGATTGGCTCATTCTTCTCCTGTTGTGGGGCTGGTTTACAGAGCCTCACTGGCGCACCCAGAATCCTTCAGGCTATAGCGCGAGATGGCATCATGCCGTTCTTGCAGGTAATAACATGAGCAAAATCCACTGACCTTTCTTTATAATACTTTACTCTAACAAAAATGTGATTTTATGCCTCGAAGGTTGTGCTAAAGTAAAATGAGAAAACTAACATCATCATGTGTTCTGGAACAATCTATGACAGGTATTTGGTCACAGTAAGCCAAACGGTGAGCCGACTTGGGCCTTGCTCCTTACAGCTGCGATCTGTGAGGTGGGAATCCTCATCGCTTCGTTGGATGCCGTTGCCCCGATACTTTCAATGTGAGTCTGTTAAAACACACATATTTTGTTCCAATAATGCAACATAAGTGTTTCACAACGTTGTATTCCTGGCAATAGTGAAGAGTAATTCCTGTAACTAACGCTGACGTGAGAAATATGAGCTTGCAAAACAATTTGCATGCTCTGTAATTCAAGACCTAGTGAAGATTATTACATGAGCAGAACCATCTCCATGTAGTCCCGCATAAACTCTTGCTTCCTGGTTCATAACACATCACACTCTTACTGTAGTAAATACAAAAGTGTGTCTTGTAAACCAACTCTTTTGTTTCAGTTCCTGTCTGGTACTGTTTCATTCTGCTGTGTTTCAGTGTCTTTTTTTAACATTGTAGATGAATTTCAAAAGCATGGTGACATAATTGCCGCTACTGTTTTAATAATTAATATCGTGTTTTGTTTTGTTTTTTACTATAAGGCACACTTAAAACTCTACAAAATGTTTACAAATTTTGACGGAATCTGGAGTGAATCTTTTTCCCGTAGACGTTTAGTACATGTGAGCCTTATACTTGGAAAAATACGGTAAATTGCAGAGTTGAAAAATTACTGATTGATGGAAAGACCAGATGCCTCTTCTGAACCAAAACAAAATTATTTTTCTGGGGATCTGTTTTTCATAAAAATACTGTCAAGAAGATTTGTTGAATCTCATTGACAGAAATCTCCAGAACGAAAAAAACAAACGCAAATGTGAAGCATTTTCAAACATTTCGTTGAAATATACGTTGTATTTTTTGGGCACTAATCTGATTCCATAGAATCACTTCATAGCCATTCAATTAAAAAATGTGAATTCTTAGGCTTCTCTTTCTCTTTGCAGGTTTTTCTTGATGTGTTACCTCTTTGTGAACTTGGCCTGTGCTGTGCAGACACTTCTGCGCACTCCAAATTGGAGGCCGAGGTTCAAGTTCTACCACTGGTAAGTCATGAATCGAATACTTGAGGAGATATTCTTGAGCAGCAATAGGTCAGTTACCTCGAGGTGCCATAAAAATTCTAAACAAATTTCAAACATTTGTTTAGAATGTTATTAGTGTTGTTTATTAACCAAGGGAGTGCGGTGTGGTAGTTCTCAGTCCATCAGGCAAGGTTTTCTAGGTTTCACCAGCCGGTGTAAGTTAATGTTTTCTTTCCTCCACTGCTATTTCATGCACCAGTGGTTTTGTTGATATGTCGACAGGTCCCTTTCCTTCATCGGGATGAGCTTGAGTCTCTCACTCATGTTTGTTTCATCCTGGTACTATGCATTAATTGTCATATTAATTGCTGGATGCGTCTACAAGTACATAGAATACAGGGGGTATGCAAATATTTTAATCTAACTTTCTCCTTATCTCGGTTTGATGATGTTTCAAGCTTGTTCTACTCTCCTCAGGGCAGAGAAGGAATGGGGAGATGGGATTCGAGGCTTGTCCCTTAATGCAGCTCAGTATGCCCTGATTAAACTGGAGGAAGCACAACCTCACACCAAAAACTGGAGGTGAAGATTTAATACAGAAGCTACCTAAGATCTTCATCAGAGTTTTATTTCACAAACATTCTGCTTCTTCAGACCTCAGCTGCTTGTTCTGGCGAAGCTGGACTTGGACTTGGAGGTGAAACATCCACGTTTGCTTTCGTTCACCTCGCAGCTGAAGGCTGGAAAGGGCCTTACTATTGTTTGCTCCGTGCTGGAGGGGACCTTTATGGCTCGTGGAGGAGATGCCAAGCTATCTGAACAGGTAAAGCTTTTGCAATTCAGAAAAGGTTAAGATTCTGTTTGTTGGACAAGTGGAAATGTGTGTTTTAACCTTTCTCCTCAGCATCTCAAAGCTACTATGGCCAAAGAGAAAACCAAGGGATTCTGTCATGTGGTGGTCTCCTCTAATCAGCGAGATGGTTTCTCTCATCTGATCCAGTCTGCCGGCCTGGGTGGGATGAAGCACAATGCGGTGCTGCTAGCCTGGCCCACCAACTGGAAACAGTCGGAGAGCCCCCTCTCCTGGAAGAACTTTATTGGTGCACACATCATTTTCTTAGACTAAGATGCTAAAAAATCTGATATTTAGCTTAAAGCAAGGTCAGGAAAAATATAAATTATGCAGAGTCTTTTAATGAGGTGTAAAGTATTTACGGAGTCCAAAAATTTGAATGAATTGTTGATTTTAGACCATATTACTGTATTTTTCAGACTATGAGGCACACAGGATTATAAGGCATGCCATTATTCTATTTTTTATTCATATATTTTTATTCCGGATTATTTGATGCACAGACAATTGTTAAAAGATTATTTGGCTTTTAATGCTCCTTATCGTCTGAAAATACAATTAAAAGTTATGATGGATGTAATGGTTTTTTATTAAGTGATAAAAAAAATGGTTTTATTATTTATTTATGCATTTGCTGTACAGGCTTATTTTTTAATGGTTTTATTACAAAAATAAAAAGACTTTTTTCCTTTTAAAGAAACAATAAGGGAGACGACATCAGCCCACCAGGCCCTTCTAGTGGCTAAAAACATTGACAATTTTCCCACCAACCTGGAGCGGTTAGCTGAGGGCACTATAGATGTTTGGTGGATCGTCCATGATGGCGGCCTCCTCATGCTGCTTCCTTTTCTTCTTCGTCAACACAAGGTATTTAAGCTAGAAACATCTAGAGATATCTCAAGAAACTTGACCAGGCTTGAAAATCCGGTTCATGTAGGTTTGGAGAAAGTGCAAAATGAGGATCTTCACAGTGGCTCAGATGGACGATAACAGCATTCAAATGAAAAAAGACCTGCAGCTGTTTTTGTACCACTTGCGCCTTGAGGCTAAAGTGGAAGTGGTAGAAATGGTGAGTTCTTTGGTTCACTAGATAAATAGTGACTAAAAGATCAGGGGAGTGATGGAATCTTCCTGTAGCATGCCGGAGACATCTCTGCATTCACCTACGAGAAGACTCTAGTGATGGAGCAACGCTCTCAGATGCTGAAGCAGATGCAGCTTTCCAAGACGGAACGTGAGAGAGAGGTGATACCTGCAACTTTTGGTCTTTGGCATTGTTGGGATGTTTGGGCTTCATGTCTTCCTGTTTGCTATACGATAACTGCCAGATTCAAAGCATCACAGATGTATCCCGGAACTCCATTAGAAGGAAGCCAAATGTGGAGAAACCCAACAAGATTCATGTACCAACTATAATTCTGGATGAGGAGGTAGCAAAGGGGTTTAAAGATGTTACTTGCACCCTCCAACTCGATGTTTCCTTCAATCGTCATTAGTTCTTTTAGAGACCGTCCCGTCAGCAGTGTGCAGCCACATCTTTCCTTTTTTCACACTCAGCCATTTTTAGTGAATGCCTAAAAGCTCAGCATGTTATAAACGCATGAGAATTCTTC
This sequence comes from Paedocypris carbunculus, assembly GCA_028128575.1. Classification (NCBI taxonomy): domain Eukaryota; kingdom Metazoa; phylum Chordata; class Actinopteri; order Cypriniformes; genus Paedocypris; species Paedocypris carbunculus. The sequence goes on along the minus strand of SOMO01000039.1, from coordinate 2,511,031 downwards.
TCAAACCTCCGACACCTTCATTTCAACCATGAGTCTACGTCTCAGTTTGCCTCGCTAACCCAAAAACTCAGTCCATAAGCCGGATTAGAAGCACATATATGTTTGTGTTTTGGTTCTGTAGGCTCAGCTCATTCATGACAAGAATACCAAATCACACGCTGTTCTTAGTGACAAAGCCACGCCCACCTCGGACAGGATTCACATGACCTGGACCAAAGAGAAGCTGATAGGTGAGAGAAACCGCCACCGGGAGGCCAACATGACTGTGCGGGACATCTTCAACATGAAGCCGTGAGTTCCTACTTCACAAATACTCCACTTATAGCAAGAACAAGACAAATATCACCAGGTTCTGAACTTTTGGATTCAAACACTGTTTATCATGTTTCTTTTGTTCCAAAGCCTCTCTTGAATTTCTGCACTGGACAGAAACCTCTGGAAACCGCCAGGCCAAATTGGCAAATGTCCAAAATTGGTGGAATTTGCTAAGTAGAATAAGTTTAATATTCGGTGATTAAATGAATCCACCAATCTTAATCTATGGTGAAGCGGAATCTTCTGCAGCTATATACAGTGTAAATATTTACTGTGTATAGTGGACTTCACCGTCCCTACCGGCTTTTTATTGTGTAATATACAGTAACTGCATAATTTCAAAACTTTACTTTTACAGTCATTTAGCAGACGCTTTTATCCAAAGCGACTTACAAGTCATTACAATTCTTACTGTTCAACAATTCCTGGTAGTCAAACCCATGATCTGGTGATCCAAACACCAGTGCTGTACAGACTTTAATTTAGTACAAATTTGGAAAACACACTAAAATTAAAAATTTTTGTACTGTGCGCACACACACA
>SOMO01000039.1:2480254-2494494 GCA_028128575.1 Paedocypris carbunculus | reverse complement strand
TTTTGTCTGCTCTCTACAGGGAAGCAAAGGTGAAGAAGGGAAACTAGTACGTGATTTGCATTGATTGCATCTTGTTATTTTAAACCTGTAAAAAAGTAAATATAACTAAAACCAAATGTGTATTATCATAGAAAGTTTGTTCTATTTTAGCATAAAATGTCTCCAATGTTTTAACACAGGGACCCAGAGGACCACCAGGATATCCAGGATTTTCTGGAGAACATGGTCACAAAGGAGAGAAAGTAAGTGGGGAAAAACAAAGCAAAAAATAGCTGCAAGCAGCAATTGCGGGATGTGAACATTTTACTATTAATGTTATTTTAGTGTGTGTGTGTGTGTGTGTGTGTGTGTGTGTGTTGCATTGAGTAATGATGACTATACATGTACAAGTGTAGATATACAAGTAATCGCTTCTCGTTATTAAAAGTGTTTATTTTCTTGACATTTTAGGGGGATCCAGGAGTAGGTCAGCCAGGACCACCGGGACCACCAGGCCCTCCTGGACCACAACGATCAATTAAACCAGTTAAAGTTCCTGTGAGTTAACTGGATGCATAAGTTACTTAACAATTGTTGCTATTTCGAAAAAAGAACAAATATTGTCTAAATCTATAAACAATTTGTTTTTGGATTATGTTAATTTAGCTGTTTTATATCACACATTTTACCATTTTATATATGCAGTATGGATTTGATGCTTTTGGTTCTGGATTTGGCGATGAGATTGATCTAGAACTCAGTAGAGTGAGTAAAATTCCTATATTTTAGCCAATGCTTTTATTTACAGTGAATCATGATGCAATGAAGTTTTTACTGTAAATCAATGTCATGCTTTCTTTGCAAATCAAACCCAGGGTCCACCAGGGCCACCAGGACCTCCGGGCAAACAAGGACCTCCGGGACCTACTGGCCCATTGCGGAATATGAAGCCTGGACCCCCTGGGTTGCCAGGTGTTCCGGGAAAAGATGGCAGAGATGGTCTTATGGGGAAATCTGGAAGTCCGGTATATGTGCTTTTCATCTCAAGAAAATCTGTGTTAACATTTATGTCTCATCAACTCATGTTGCTCCTGTCATCTCAGTAAGCCTAAAATATTTAACACAGAAAACCCTTAATTATTAAATAATAAATGTAATTTAATAAATACATATTTTCACCTTTGAACAACACAAAACTTCTAGCAATCTGAATGAGTGCAATACAACAACTCTTCATTGATGTCTTCATTATTCTTTCTTCTGGAAAAGTCCAGGTCAGGGTCGGGCTCAGCGTTGGTAGTAAAGAGGCTTTTCTTGGTTTGATCAGGTCACTGAACCATTGAGTTGAAAAAGACAGCATTTTCTCAACAACTCCGGCTTCTCCTGACCTATTTGTTGAGTTTCTGTTTGTTTGCTTTTGTGCACAGAGCCTAAGAAGGCCAGCAGCCTTTTTTTTTGTTTGTTTCTTCAGCAACATCAGACACGTGAACAAACGTGTACCATTTGTCTAATTGTCTGGGTGAAGCGAAAAATATGGCGTTTTTATTGAGATTTGTGGTATACAAGTGTATGCTCATGGATACAAGCAGTCATTCTTAATAGTTTTGTACAAATTATTTATATTTCTACAAATTAGTATCAAAAATAACATCATAGGTGTTAGCCAGGTCTTAGCCAGGTCTGTGACGATGATTGTTCACCTTTTCTGGTAATTATTTTCTTCTACTATTCTAATCTTATTTTGTTGTCCCTTGCGGACATGTTTTAAAACGTTAATCACAGCACTAAACTAAACATGTCATATGTTCAAGCTTTAGCTTGATTTTTTTTCTTTGATTTTTTAGGGTGTTCCTGGTCAGGGAGGCTTGCAGGGACCAAAAGGAACTAAGGTTTAAAGCGTATCTTAATCCTACCTGTTTGATCAATGGAAAATAAAGTTAAACTTGTTATTTAATTCTTAGGGGGAAGAAGGGATGAGGGGACCCATTGGACCAAAGGTAATCTTTTGTAAAAAATAATGTTAGATTTTGCGAAAATAAAGAAAAAAATATATATATATTAAAATGTATGTTTTTTCTCCTCAAGGGTGCAAAGGGGGATCCTGGTCTCAGAGGTTCGTCTGGCAGTCTTGGGCCTATGGGACCCAGGGGGGCACCTGGACCCCCAGGACCACCTGGCCCGCCTGGCTCATCCTTTGTGATGGAAAATATGAAGGTCTGGAAAATCTGTAGAATGAAACTTTTATTAGATATTGCTGTTTTCTAGAACCTATTAATTTAATTTAAAAAAATGCTGCATACATTTTCAGGGTCAATCCACTTAAATTGTTGTGTATAAATTGTGGCGTTGGTGTCATAGTCTAAGATTAAAAGATTTTCTGTCTCATTAGGACATTGAAGGCTCTGGTGAAAGTGGCTTATTTCTTGGAGCAGGATATTCAAAAGGCCACCAAGTGAGTGGTTAATAAGTACTGTACTAACATTGATATTTCAATTGCTACTGTATTTCAACTTCAAATGCACAAGTGTTTGTCACATTAGTGGAGTCTTAAATTCTTGCATCTCAAAGCGTTTTTCCTCATTTCCCCATTCAAGGGTCGTCCTGGACTTTCTGGTCTACCAGGACCTGAGGTCTGCACATCATCTGAATCTGAAGAAACTTGTCTACACACTTATTCTGACATGTTTTTATACTCTTCCGGCAGGGACCTCGTGGTGCTGATGGAACTCCTGGCCTGTCTGTAAAGGTTTGCTCTACTCTCATTTTTTGTATTCTATGTATATTCTATGTATTTTATTAACGCTTTTCCTCTTAGGGAGATCGTGGAGCAGTAGGAGCGGATGGAAAGCCAGGATTAGCCGGGTTACCAGGAGCGAGGGTGCGTTTTTTGCGGCCTTTTTTATTGTACTCACTTAAAATGTTAATTAACAATAGTATATAAATATACAATAATAAAAGACACTTATTTTATATATGCATGCATTCTTGTCTACTTATTTATTCTGCTGTTGTGACATGCAATTTCCCCGCTGTGGGACAACTAAAGGCTTTTTCAATTCAATTCAATATATTAGAAAATGTTGTATACAATATAAAAAACTTTTTTTAGCTAAAATTAACTGATATTAATAACTAATAATAAATAAATATTAATAAAGCCTTTCTAATCATTATAATTCATCATATTCCAGGGCCTAAAGGGAGAGAAGGGCAGTCCAGGGGAGAAGGTATTGTACAAGTTAACCCAGAGACTTCTCTGTACAGTCTTGTTCTATTAAAATTAAAACATGATCAAAATAATTAATGGAGTGATTTTTAATTTCAGTCCACACTTTTCTGGACCTTTTTGGTGCTCATGACTGTTTGATTCATTTTTAATGAATCTGTGTTTCAGGGTGAGCGTGGTCGTGATGGACTGAATATTCCAGGACCTCCTGGCCCACCAGGACCAATGGCCAACCTTCAAGATGTAAGTGCTTATCTTCTTAAGATTGTGTCTTGAGATACATCTTCTTGAAATTAATCAGAGATTATGTTTGAAATCCTTGTTAACAGTTTTTTTTTTCTTCCTTTCAGCTGCTTCTGAACGAAACAGCTTTTATGTTCAACCTCACCAAGATCCAAGGTCCTCCAGGCCCTATGGTATCTGAAGAAGTTCCTTACTGTTCTTTTATCAAAAGCTAGATGGAACAATTTTATAGCCTAAGTATTTAGCTTAAAACTTGCAGCTTTGGGTATTTGTCTTCTTTTTGACAGTTTTATTGACAAATTTGACAGTTCACAGACTTCTATCTTGCATTTCACAGGGTCCAGAAGGTTTGCCTGGCAGAGCAGGGTTTCCTGTAAGAAATACCTGCATCTCTCTTTTAAAACACTTTATTGCAATGTCAACATTCATTATCATCTTCTGTTACCTTTCAGTTCATTTTTACAAATGGGCTTCTACCAGCTTTACAGTTCAAATTCACATTTTAAAGTCAGAACGTGTTTGCTCAAAGCCACCACATTAAGACATAAAATATCAACACAACGACATGCACAAGTAATAGATGGATGAATGGATGGATGGGCGATGCTAATGTGTTTTAATCACCAGGGCCCAAGAGGACCAAAGGGTGAAATCGGTTTGGCTGGTATTCAAGGACCACCAGGGTCAAAGGTTTGTGGCATTACCTAAAAATTGCTTTTTCTTGAAAAATACATTCTTGAATTAGCTTGAGAATACAATTTAATTTAATGTCCTCACTGTAGGATAAATAAAGGGCAATCATTACTTCATTCTAATATAATATATATTTTTTATATTGCTAGGGTGATAAGGGAGAGCCAGGAGTTTCTATAGCTGCTGATGGCTCTGTAATATCAGGCCTGAGAGGACCGAGAGGATTCAAAGGAATCAAGGTTGTTTTGTGCTTTTCAACATTATGTTCTGTCCACAGTTTTCTGTCATTGATACTCACATTTGTACAGGGAGACAATGGCATCCCTGGTCACCCTGGAATAATGGTGAGATGGTTTGATAGCACAGATATGTATATACTGTTTATATTATTATACTTTTATATTTATATGCATTTTTCTTTTGTTTTTTAAGGGGCCAATTGGACCACCAGGTCAAAAAGGAGAATNATTAAAATTATTTGAATTATGATTTAGGGTCGAACCGGAACTACTGGGAGAAAAGGAGACAAAGGCGATGCTAGTAATCTCCCGGTACGTTTGCCCCACAAAACTTCTAAAATTCTTTCACATAAATGGCACATTTCCTTTTCGCATTACAAAGCGCACAGTACATTTTTAAACATTTTTTTAAATTATTTTAAGTGCGCTTTATAGGGTACTTGCGGTAATAAACGTCATTATCTACCTGCTTTTAAGGGTCCACCCGGTGCGCCTGGACCTCCGGGACCACCAGGTCGTGTGATTGGCCTTAATGGAGTAAGTGTCATTCTTTAAGCAATATTTTTTATCTCACGCACACACAAGAAATTCATGATTATCTACAAACAAAATGAAATGATTTTGCTCTGAATCTTAAAGACGGTTTTCCCAGTTCCACCTAGACCACACTGCAAAAAACCTGTAAGTCTTCTGGTTTTGCGGTTTGGCTTGGTGTCCTTGACATTTTCTTCTCTTCTTTCATTAATACGTGTCTTGATCTGGGGTGGGGTCTTTCTGATTTATGGCTGGTTTTGTGGAATATAAATGGCTAATAACAGGCTTACTAAAATGAAAATGATTTAATTGTTGGACTGCAATGCTCTTAAGGCAAAGTGAGAAAGAATTTTTCTCTGCATAATTGTCCTTTTTTTCCTCATTTGAGATGTTCGGCTGTGCTCACCAAAGCATGTTGCACGAGCTCTTACATCTGTTGGGCCCAGGGGTCTGTCGTGGTTTTGTGGTGGGATTTGGTGCATTGGTTATTTCTCATACTAATCCAACAGCCAATTCCTAAATGCTGACGACTACCAGCATGATGCAATCCTTTCTTTTGAAATCACATTTTGTTATCTTCATTCACTTGATCTAAAATTATTTTGTTTGGGTTTGTTTGCAGGTGAACTTCAACATCTCACAACAAGGTGAGATATTATGTATACATATTGATAAAATATTAAATATTAATTATTCAGTACTTTATTAAATAATAACATAAACATTTGNAAACACACACACACACACAGCTTCACACAAAACACGAGTCTTTCGCGTTTCAAAGGTTTTTAAAGGGGACAATGGCAAGCAAGGCAATAAAGGAGAAAAGGGGGAACCAGGTATTCCCGGCCCTCCAGGTCTCCCAGGACGATCCGGTCCAGTGGTACGTTTGCAGGAACTAAAATCTTAATTCTCAAACATTATCCTGTAAACATTAAAAAATAAGTTCATGACTTTTCCCCCTCATCCTAACAGTTATTATATATCTGCTCATTTTCCCCTTTAGGGACCAAAGGGGGACTCAGTTGTTGGTCCTCGGGGTCAGCCTGGACCCCCAGGCCTGCCAGGAGAGTCAGGAATTGGAAACCCTGGACCACAGGGGCCAGCAGGACCACCGGGGACACCAGGTAGCTCATCAGTTATTGGTGACATTGAACATTAAAAAAACACGTCATTTAACAACACACCAGTTGATTATTGGTGTCATTTTTCAATAAGCTGAGGCTGTCCCTGGACCTCCTGGACCACCTGGTGCTCCAGGACATGGGTATTCTGTAAGTCTAATGTTGACACAATGTTAAAAAAGGGCCATAATACCATTTGCTTGACCTTTCTTTGGCCAGGTCAGCACATATAAAAACAGCCAAACTCTGATAGGTGAAACGTACCAGTCAGTAGAGGGGATGCTGGGATATGTCATGGACAAGAGTGAACTGTACATTAGGGTACGAGGGGGCTGGAAAAAAGTTGAGGTATTTCTGTTTCATTCCTCTTGTCTTTCATTGTGAATTAAATAAAGAGAGCTAGTTATTTGAATCTTTACGTTGTAATCTGTGTGCCTTTCAGTTGGGAGAGTTCATATCTGTTCCAGATGACAATTCTTCATCTGCTCTATCACATGGTCTGAGCAGACCCATCGACCGCAGTATACCTAAAGTACACAGCCAGGTAGTAACTATTAGAGAACTCCATCTTGATTTTATCATTCATCAACTGTTCTGAAAACAAGAGCACGATCAGAATAATCTTCGTTTTCACACTGTTCACATTATAAAAATAATTTCTGAAATATTTCAAAATAAACCTAAACTGTAACTATTAAACGTTTGGAAAGACAATGACAGGGCACTGTGTGTAATACAATATGTAAAAATACAGCATCAATAGTTACATTTTTGCTATATTTTCAAAAATTATGTATATATTTATATACCGTAAGATGTGATCTGGATTTCCGCAAAATCTTGAATGTTTGGGTCCAAACATTGGTCTGGTCTGAGTGATAAAAATATCTGAAATGTGTTGAGCCAGGGAAGATTGGTTTTCCTGAACCACCTGAACATCTAATTTCAGTTCCAAACTAGTTTTGTGAGTCAGTGAATTCACAATTACAGAAAGCTTCACTGTAAAAACTATTCTTCCATACTTATCTTCATGACTAAAACCGTAAAAAAATATGATTCTAGGATTTAAAGACCTTCCAAGATCTTCCAAGCACCAATGTTCTTCCTCGCCCTGCGAACACAATACCTGGAGTAAGGAATGCCTAATACTATTGTATTTTTAATAGTTGATGTGAAAGGGTGCGCCCTTTGACCTAACCTTTGAACTTCTCAGTTGCACCTTGTGGCACTCAATGCCCCGCTCTCAGGGGACATGCGTGGAATCCGAGGGGCAGATTATCAGTGTTACCAGCAAGCACGTGCCAGGGGTTTGACGTCCACGTATAGAGCTTTCCTTTCCTCTCACCTACAAGACCTCTCCAGCATTGTCAAGAAAGGAGATCGCTTCAACTTGCCTGTGCTGAACCTGGAGGTAAGTTAAAAATTTAGTTTGTGTTAAGTAACAGCTCAGTGCACTTGCGTGGCAAATTACAGTCAAAATGTATTGAATATTGTAGCCACATTATACAGAAATGCATTTTTTTTTTATTTTTTAATCGCAATTACATTTTTATATATAGATGTATAAATTGAGACACAATTCAAATGAAATACAATCACATTTGGATTCCTGATTCTGTTAGTTGGCATCATATGCAAGAACACATGTCATGGAAACACAAATGTTACAATAACACAGTACACCCTTTAGCAGATTAGAAATGAAGTACAAAATCTAACTCATAACATCTTTAAAAATACTTGCTTTTATTTTCTACACTCGAATCAATTCTAAGCTCCAATCAACGCTGCTTGATTTTTTTTTTAACACTTGCAAGTTGATCACCTTCTCAGTTGCACTACGAGTTCTTAATCTTAACAATTAAAATTGAGTAATTTGGGGGCAACATTCATTCATGTCACTTTTGAAACACTGTTCCTTATTTACTCTGCGTGCCCGGAGCTGCCCACTGCTCCGGGTTTGTGTGTGTTCACTTCACTGTGTGTGTGGCCATATTGACAGACTGACCACTCACTCACTGGACGACTTCTGTGCAGGGTGACGTGCTGTTTGGGAGCTGGATGGCTATGTTTTCAGGCGACGGGGCGGTTTTTGATCCACTCACTCCAATTTACTCCTTCGATGGACGGAACGTCATAACAGATCCTGCTTGGTAACCAGCTTTATCCAGCTTTTACCAGCAGCTTTATTCACATGAACCCGTACAATCACTAAGATTTTTATTTATGTTTATGTCCATTTAGGCCTCAGAAAGCGTTGTGGCATGGCTCAAGCTCCGCTGGCACACGACTGACAACAAATTACTGCGAGGCATGGCGAACGAGTGACATGGCGGTGACCGGGCAGGTGTCTCTTCTGCTGACCGGCAGACTTCTGGGACAGCACACGCGTAGCTGTTCTAACCAGTTTGTTGTTCTCTGCATTGAGAACAGCTACATACAGCCACCTGGGACGAACTAGGATGTTGGGAAACACCAGCAACAGTTTCCAATCTGTCCACTTAGTTACTGCAGATATAGGAAGCAGCAGGTTTGCTGGAAGAAATATCTAGTCTTTCCTTCTAGCATCATGCAAGAGAACATGGTTCAACATGGTGGATTTACTGTCTGAGCAGATGTAAATATGTATAAATACCCACTGAGATCATTCAGGCTTTGACTCACTGGCTTTCATTTAACTATTAGAAAACCAAAGAATACCTCAGTCGGACAACAAACAAGTGTAGATCCTTTACCGTTTGCCTCCTCGTAAGGGCCCTTCCCTCCATACAATGACTAACATAGATTTTGTTTGTGTGATAAAGTATTAACACACATTTTGAAATTTTAGTTGTTGTTTTTTCTAGTAATAAAACACGTTCCATCAATTGAAACACAAATATTTAGATAATGGTTTTTGGATATTTGAACAAAATCATATTTTCTTATGATAGTTTGTTAATGTCACTGTATTAATCATTTCTTCCGTTTACTTTATCTAGAGCTCGAGTATTTAGAGTATTTGAAGCTGTAATTTTGTCTGTTTTGTTTTAAACACATGAACATTCAGAAAAAGCATTGGTTCTGTTCTTGACTCTCTGAAGTTAATGCTTAATTGGAATTAGGTTTGTGAGATTTAGACACAAACTAGAACATTGTAGTGATTTCTGTCATTTTGACACACGTGGGTTGATGTTAAAGCGTATTTTCTTTTCATTTTCAAATGGTGCTCAGTAAATAAATTTTTGTTTTATAGAATTGAATGCTTTCTGTGTGTGTATTAGCATCCAATACAAGGCCTTCAATACATTAATAATTGTTTCCATAATTCCATTACAAGTCCTCCAAAACCCAAGTTGTGTCGTTTCAGTACATATATCTGCCTTGCTATATTGACATTATATATTAAGTCGCAAGGGGGCAGAATTGAGCCTACACAAAGCGCGTGCAGTTAAATGTAAAGAAAATGTAACAAAAATTATAACAAATCTAAAAAATTTTAGTATTTCTAAAATAGTAAACCAAGAGCAATCTTTGTGCTTTTTCTGTCCTTCGGTGCAATTTTAGGTATGCTGTGACTAAATGTCAAATCAAGGACAGTGCAAAATATTTTTAACACATTTTTTTTTATTTTTAAAGCCTAACATTTTATCATTATTTCTCTCTGAAAAGCACAAATCCACAAAACCGCATGAACTTGGTTTTTGAGACATAAATGGTATGTTTTTGTTGCAGTTTATCCATCCTGGACTGTCTGCAGCAAACACAAACATAATGTCCACATCCAAAAGGTTAACCAGACTGACCGAAAGAAGAGTGTGCAGCAGAACATTAACTGCAGATAATAACTGCTCATCAGTCTCTGCCTTCAGGCCGCATATCTGCTCTGCTCATTACTTTCAGAGGACATGACGTTCTTGTGTGTGCGTGTGTGTGTGCGTGTGTGCGTGTGTGTGTGTGTGTGTGTGTGTGTGTGTGTGTCCTCCATTCTTAACAATTCACAACTTTTAATTGTTTAATGGCTTGAAATTGCAAAGGCGGAAGCTGCATCTGAGGCTTCGTGTGTTGTTGTTTTTTTTTTTTTTTTTTTTGCAAAAGCGAACTGTGATTTTGGATTATTTTGTATGTTCATATATTGATACAGTGTGTATAAACGTGTGTATCCATTGATATAGCACACAAAAAAGCAAATCACGCGCGTTATAAAAATACATTTGAAACTTTTCGAATCGATAATTTGAGAAATACCTGCTTTTGGGTCGGTGAGTTCTGCTGCCTGAGCAACGACCATTACCAGGCAGAACTGCAGTAGTTTTCGAAAGACCCTGTTGAACTCCGCGTAAGAGAAGGTAGTGGGCGGGGCTTATTCATCGCCATTGGCCAATCACATCTCCCCCCATTCTCAAAGCGCAGACCCCACAACTTCAATGTGAGCGAAAAACAGACCGCTGGTCCTAAAGAAACATCTCTGCCACGATGGACGTGGGAACATTTCTTAGGCGCTTTATACTGTCGGCTTTTCTAGTGCTCATCGCAACACAGGAAGCGCGAGGTGAGCGAAGGCGGCTCGGTTTCCGTTTGTCCGTGTTTTCAACTTTTATCCGCGCTTGTTTCCTCTTTTTACTTCTACTTTGCGGTGTTCAAACATGGCGCAGGTCATAGGAAGCCTTTAACTGAGCGCGCCGTGATTTACTTACGGTGGGACCGATCACATCCCTAAAAGTTTGTCCGGTTTTGACCAACAGATTGCTCGGTGACGAGATTTGGTTATCGCCCCTGTTTTTTCATTCCTTTGAAGCGCCATTAGATTAAAAAGTGGTCTGGGTTTAAGTCACGTTCAGTCATGCCGAACCACCGACGGGTTTGTTTTTCCGTACAAGCTTCAAAACTTGCTTTAAGTTCAGCGGATGCATTTTTTAAGTGTTTGGCGTGTAAAGCTCAACTACGTGTACATCTGTCTATGTCCGGATTTCTGGGTTTTTATGTCATTCTTGGTGAATTCGTCTGAAATCAAAAGCTTATTTTATTTACATCCAATGTCTTTATCATCGTTTATGTGGACCAACCTAAGCCAGTCAGACTAAATCAGACTTTGTCCCTGCCTACTTGTATGTTAAAACAAGCGGATAGGCAAAAAATCTTTAATTACTCAGTTTAATCCGAATAGATTGAATGTGCCTTAATCTCTAAAGATGAGTTCGTTTGTTGTGTTTACTGCAATGGACTTTTTTATGTTCACAAAATCGCTATAAAGCATACATCACGGTGCATTGTCCTAAAAACCATCTAGCAGACATTAAAATCCAGTGATTGACATCAAGGCTTAAACAAGTGATTTTACTTTCATCATTTTGGTTGCTAATAGGATTGTGAACAGTGATGTCCTCGAAAACAGACAGACTTCATCATACAACAGGTTTTTCCAACCTTCCTCTTATTCAGATAGTTTTCTTCTGTTTTTGTGAATTCATAAAAAGTCCTCTTCACCGTCAAAGTGATGCCGGATTAAAAATAACGCTTTCTGTAAGACTTGCAGTGAAGCGGCCCAAAGTTCAGTGGGCATGCTTGATACAAAAAAGGGGGAGAAAAGTGATTTATTTTACATTCCAAACTTAAATGACCTTGTAGAATATTCTACTGAGAACCTAAATCAGAATTAAAACCACAGGGAACCTCAAGGATGGATCAGCACATCCGTTTAAGTTAGTTTGAGATTTCTGTTTGTGTGAGGCAGCCCAAGAAAATAAACTTGGACTCCTAGTAAATAAGATATTTTCCTCTCATGGCTTGTTTTTACAGCTCTCTGTTTGGACATTTTTCGTTGGAGAAGTAAAGATTGAGTAACCTCTGTGGATTGTCACTGATGAGCAGATAACAGTCACGGCCCAGCGAAACCCGCAGAGACCATGAGATTGTTGAAGTTAAGAGTCGGATTTATTGACTCTCTTTATTTTGAAGGAATTTTCCTTTCAGGTTGTCAATTAATTAAACCATGTATATTGTTTTTCCCGCCTTCTCAGATTGAGGGATTGAAAACGCATCGTGCCAGATTTGCCTGAAACAAATATGGGATTTTTCCAGGTTGCTTTTATTCAAGTTGCGTTTTATTAAATTGTGGTTCATCTGTCACAGCCTAATTCATTCTGATTTAATCATTTGGATTTGGATGATTGTGTTTTCTTGAGTGTGTCTTACTACAAACAGTGTGTGTGTGTGTAGCCTTGAATGTGTGATATTCCATTATAATTAGTGTGAATACACTCAATCATTTGAAGAAAAAAATGATATTTATTCATCAGGATGTCTTCAGATTTGCAAACTCTTCAGCTGGTAGAGTAAAGCTATGCTTTCACCTCTTGCCTGTGGAAAGCACGACTGCAATGGCAGCTCAGGCAGTTAATACTCATTACACCGGCTTGTCGACGGGCCATTCCACACTGTCTGGTTACACCCACTTCCTTTTTTTCTTGTCTGATTTTCAATTCAGTGAGTTTTCAATTCGAGAGACGCAATCATAACGCGAGATCTTCTTCTAGTGCAGCTTTCCCTAAAGCATAGCATATATAAAGCAATTGTTCATTAGTATTTAATGAAAATTCCAATTTTGTTTTTAAAAGCACACTGCGCAGCACAGGCCGTTTAAGTGTACGCACGTAAATTAAATATGTGGATTGATACACTCACCGTACGTGGTTCTGTAGGCACGGCTGGAGCAAGCTGAGGTGAGGGGATGGCAGTGGTGGGGGTTGCGAGTGATTAATGCCATTTTTAAAAAGAAATCAAAGAAAAGGGTTAGCAATGTTCCCAAAATATGGTTGCTAAGCAACGGATATAATTGTATTTTTTTATTTTATTTTTTTTATTTTTAAATTTGGATTTCCCAGAAAAACATAATGACAAGGTAAACCCAAGTCTTTTGTTGACTCCTTTCTCCCATCTGATGTGATTGATGTTGGAAATTATTTGTAACTACTTGAAACAAGATTACTATTAATTTGGTTCTTTAAGCATTTTTGGGCATCACAGTCAGATCTGCTTCGTGTGGAAATGCTGATGCCAGATTTGATTGAACCCTCTGAAATCAGTTGGACAGAAACTCTCACTCACTCACCACTTTATTCCAAGGATTGACAGTGACAGGCCGCAGCATATCTGGAATTCATAATGACCTCGGTGGATCAAGAATACTCTGCGTCGTGTGCTTGGAGATAGTGATTTATGACGACACTTGCTTGATGTCAGTTCTCTCACTTGTAGATGATGATAGTTGAAGTTGACAGTGTGATCACGTCTCGCTCCACTTAGATCAAAACTGAATTTCGTCACAATTCTGTTCGACACCTTTTTTTTTCCAGAATTGGCATGCCAACTAATTTTTGAACTTATAAATAATGATTTAAAGCAGAAAATCCATATATGCAAAAAACACGTTGTGTGCGTGTGTGGTTATTATGGTGCTTATACCACATAATTAATATTTTCCTACTTCTAGCGACTCTACATATTTAGAATACTCTGCTTTTATCAAAAGAAACATCTGCTTGGTAACAACAAAAGATTTCCTTCGACTATTACAAGGACTAATCCCATTCAATCACGCCACTCCTTAAGTTCAGTAAACAGGATTTATTGCCTGTGCAGATGGTGAGCTGATCAGAAAGCACAGACACCAAGAAACATTTCTGTTCGTTTCATCTCCAACTTCAAGCAGCCGTCAAAGATCACAACAAATATTTTCAGAATTTGCTGGAACGTAAGATTTTGTTTGAATGTGTGCAGCTCTGGATTGGTCCTCAACGTGTCCTGAGGGATGTTGTTATTGTAAACAGTTACGTTAGTTTCTTTTGCAGGGGTTTCTTTTTCTTCCTCAACAGCTTTATTATTTTACATTTAAGAACTTGTCAGTCACTTCTTCTACTGGGGGTTATAGAAGTCGTGTGTGTGTGTGTTTGTGTTTGTGTGTGTGCGCGCACAATAAAATATATATTTATTGTATAATAATTTGTATTTCTGCCTTTTTCATAAATTGGCAATAATCCTTGTGGATTTCTAAAATACTCAAAGAACTTGAGTGCAGAACTAAGTGTTTTGTTTTTATTTTATTTTTTCAGATTAGTCATTTTGTGGTTTCTTTCTTTCTTTTTGAATTTGTATTGATTGATTGAACTTTATTGTGAGCACTAGAATTATGAATATTATGAATACAGAAACAAAAATAATAAA
>SOMO01000039.1:2449675-2479429 GCA_028128575.1 Paedocypris carbunculus | reverse complement strand
TCAGTCTGTTACACTGCTTTCTGTGTTCGATTAGCAATGTCTGTGCCGTCATTGATAGTTGTAAGTTACAACTTGTAACGAAACGAATGTGAATACTGTATTAAAGTGTTTATATACTTATATAAAAATCTAATTCATGAATTATCACGGTATCTACAGTATTGCAAAATTCATATCGTGGGACATCTCAATACCGGTATTCACGTTAATACCGCTATACCGCCCACCCCTAAAATGTGTTGTGTGTCCCTTCATTGTGTTTAAAATGTGTTTGTTGTCCATTACAGAAGAGCAGGAATCCTTACCTTAGATTCATGTCGCTTTGATGTTTATGTGACCTTGAGCAAACTGACGCAAGATCCACTGTGTCAATACTCTCCTGGGTTATATATATATTTGAAGGCAGCGTTGTGCCCTCCAGTTCAATGAAACCTTGGCCTGGACACTTTTATAAGTCAGAAATAGAAGTTGTCAAATGATTCTAGTGTTCTTGTGCTTTGCGTTCAGCACTGAGAAGAGGCATAATTCAATGGCTCGATTAAGCCAGTTTCACATTCTTTTTTGTGAATGCTGGCTCGAAAATTTGCGTGGCAGAGCATTTAGTCTTTAAGAGATTACGTTTAGAAAATCTTTCCAAAGTCGGTTTTACAACAAAAGATTGTAAATGAATATTTTGAATATGATTTTTTTTAATGAATATTTAAGTTACGGTACTGCGTAATAGTCAGTAAATTATTTAACAGTAATAAAATAAGTGCCACAAAAAGCACATCAGTGTTTTGCAGATACATAAATGAATATATAGTGTGTATAGAGGATTATTTGTAAGGTTAAATTAACAGTGTGTGTGTGTGTGTTTTAAAAGATTTTATTTTTTAATTAATGTTACTTTTTGTTTAATCTGTTGTTAATTTTAAATGAACTAAAAATCGCTAAATAAATTTTATTTAAAAAGTTTTTAAAAAAATGACTGACTGTTTGTTTTAGGTTTGTGATTAAAATGAAGTCTCTCTAACCCTGTGAAGAGCCTCAAAAGCAATTTGAAAATGTGAATGGAATTGTGGAATGCAAATAACAGGCTTTAAACTCCCAAAGAATGCTTTGTGTTTGCCTAAAAGCTACAAAGAGGCGGCTAACATGCCACTGACATTGTTTGGTCTGAAGATTTGTGTTTTTTGCTGTAAAGTTTGAAAAAATAAAAATCTGAAATGCGTTTATTACAAAGGTAGATTGGTGAAATATAATTGAAAAATAGATCGTTTTAAATAGGATGGGGAACACTGGAAAGAAAATCTGGCTTCTCTCAGTGCTGTAGGCTTTTAAACGTCAAACAGTTTGATTTTAGTTTTGTATTGGGCTTTTGTGGCTTTTGTTTGATGCCACGGCTATTAAAAATTAGCACAGTGATGTATGAAACCTTTATTTATTGATTTATAGCTCTGCAGCACAATTAAATCCATGGCTTTGGATTAATGCATCATTTGTTATACATACATTTTAAGATATATTCAGTCATATATTAGCCTTTGCATTCATGATTATGCATAATGGATATGATGTTGTAAAGCACATTATTTTGTTTCAGATATGCCGGACACTGAACCCCAGTCTCTCAATCCTCTGACCCTGGCTGCCATGATAGCGGTGCCTATCTGCGCTCTGAGCTTTGTGCTGATTCTGCTCTTCTACTTATTTCATGCTCGCTCTATCATGCACCATCGTGTGCCTAGTGAAGACGACCCCACCATGGAGCACCCATTCCTGGCTGACGGCACCACGCTGAAAGACCTCATTTACGACATGACCACTTCAGGGTCCGGCTCAGGTAAAGCTGGAGGAAAACATTCTAAGTGCATCTGTGTTTTTCAGGAAACAATGAACTTTAACTCTGAATTAACCCCCATATTTCTTAAATAAAATCAAATGTTCATCAAATGCTCTGTTTTCTGTTCTGAATGGACTAAACTGTCAGCTAGAATGAAAGTAAAACTATTTTTTATGGGAATTATTTTGGTTTTCTTGTGGGTGTTTTATTTTTGGCTTAACTTTTGGTAAATGTTGTAGACAACTGGAGATTGCGCAAATCCCCCGTGTTTGGCACCGTTGCCCATCATCTACCATTTAGAAAATTGAATTCAATTTTAACATTTTTCCTACATATTTATTTATTTATTTTAGGTTTGCCACTTCTGGTGCAACGGACCATAGCTAGGACCATCATCCTCCAGGAGAGCATAGGAAAGGGGCGATTTGGAGAGGTGTGGAGGGGCCGCTGGCGAGGGGAGGAGGTGGCAGTGAAGATTTTCTCCTCCAGAGAAGAGCGCTCTTGGTTCCGTGAGGCGGAGATCTATCAGACTGTCATGCTCCGTCACGAGAACATCCTGGGCTTCATTGCAGCAGACAACAAAGGTCAGACAGGGACCTCCTTGATGAATCATTTGACCACAATTAAGCCATGGTGTATTCCTTCTTTATTAAATGAGAGAACAGTCAGACCCTAGGAAAATCAGGAGTGGCGTGACATTTGGAAATATTTGGCGTTTTAATACATATCATAGATAGCTGGGGACGTTTTAAATTACACCCATAAGTACAAGTTGTTGAACTGCAACACGCATCACGTGCCCTTACAGTACATCGCTTGAACAGTAGAGCAAAACAGTCTAAATTCAAATGAAACCGACTGGCAGCCTTTAAACAGTTGTGACTCACTTGAATCGGTTCAATGAGAATAGTAAAAAGTTGTTTCCTGCCGACACGTAAAAAAGTAGAAGTTTAAAGGGTAAAAACAAGGAATTGAAGAAAGATGGACTGAAAGAAGGAAAAAAAGATAGAATAAAGGGGAATTTAAGAAGGAAAAAAAATTAAGGTAGGAAAGCAAGTAAAATAAAGAAAAGTAAAAAAAAAAAAAATTGTATTTATTTAAAAAAAAAATAAATATATAATCAACTTGTATTTCATACAATATTGGAATGGATAGTATGTTGTATTTATAGTGTATATGTGTATAGTGTATGTGGAGAAATGTGTGCTCTTGACCCTTCCTGTGAAGTCACCAATCCATATTAATGTATATATTTATCACTTGACTGACAAGCATGAACTTGATATCAGATGCTCAGTTGTGGATGATTCTTAATGTTTAAAACATGGAATCTCCCGTGGTTTGTCTCTATGCCTCTCAGATAACGGCACGTGGACTCAGCTGTGGCTGGTGTCTGATTACCACGAGCATGGCTCGCTCTTCGACTACCTGAACAGGTACACGGTCACTGTGGAGGGAATGATCAAGCTCTCCTTTTCCACTGCCAGTGGTTTGGCTCATCTGCATATGGAGATTGTGGGGACTCAGGGTCAGTGGCTCTTCTTATTTACAGTCTTTCTCTGGAAATATCACACGGAAATTTAAAAATAAGGTCTATCGTAGTTACATACTGTAAAACACAGTGGTGTAAAGTACTTGAGTAAATTAAGTTTGTTAGTTAATTTACTTAAGTATGTTTTTGGCTGCTTTGTACTGGGTATCAAAAATATAAGCAAAATTTTAATAAAAAAAAAATAACTTGTTGATGAAAAAAAAACAATAAATGTTTTGATTGGGTATCTGTACTCTTTACTCTAGCACATTTGACATTGTGATTGTGCACACAACAAGTCTGTATCTTTTGTCTACCGATTTTAATTTCTTGGACGGACGAGGCGATATCGCCATCTGCAGTGTGTTGAAGCTACAGGATGCAAAATCTAAATCTTGTGAACGTTAATTAGCGGTTGCAGTTTTTTGCGCTATTAAGGATTTCTTGTTTTTCACTTTTTTTTTTTAGCCTAAATTCAGTATGAATCAATTACTTAGGCTGTTTTAAAATTGGACACATCATCTTGAAATTTGTGAACTGGCAGTATTTGATTGTGTTTTCTGTGTAATCCTCAGGAAAGCCAGCCATTTCCCACCGTGACCTGAAATCCAAAAACATCTTAGTGAAGAAGAACGGCACCTGCTGCATTGCTGACCTTGGTTTGGCCGTGCGTCATGACTCGGCCACAGACATCATTGATATTGCTCCTAACCACAGAGTGGGCACCAAAAGGTTAGCAATCCTTCACTTTCAGTACCAGCAGACTGGATCTGGTTGACCATTAAGTTAATAACTACTTTAACTAGTTAAAGGAGATGATTATTGCATTGCCACTTGTGTAATGAGCAGACATGAACGAGAGTCCAGAAGTGTCTCATTTTTTGAAGTTGTTGTTTTAAAAGCCGGAAGACCCAGAAATTAGCGTAAAACAGAATTGTTAGTAACGATCTGTTAATATTTTCAAAAAACACCAATATACTGCATAAAAATACAAATGCAATATTACATTATGAATTGCCAGAAATATTACCGTATTTTCCGGACTATAAGCCGCTACTTTTTTCATATGTTATGAACCATGCGGCTTATACAAAGGTGCGGCTATTCTGCAGATTTTTTTCCACCGCTAGGGCCGCTCCAAGCAGATATCATTTTTATAAGTTTTAATCAGCAAAGTTGCTGGTGTTAAAATACAGGTTAGGAAAGGATCTGTTTAGTTACATACATGTACATTTACAATTCAAAATAGTTCTGTTCCTGTAGTAAATACAGTGAACCCTGGTTTATTGCGGTAGATAAGTTCCAAGCCCCGACCGCAATAGGTGAAAATCCGCATTTACGTAATTATTTAACACTTATTCAGACTTTTAAAACACTTTTTTTCACGTAGTATTCTTTATTAAAGTAATGTTAACAAACATCTCAGTACAAAAATCACAGGAACAGATGTCTAGTAATAATGGCAAGTAAGTGCACAACATAAAAAAACAAACGATTGTTAAGCAGATACATACAGTACAACGGAACAAATGTCAAGCAATAAAACAGTAAGTGTTTTATTGTTTTATGCACCACTTAAAAAACGAAAAATTATCATTACTATAAAATTTCATACATTCATTCATTTAACGAATGCAAGCAAAAAAAAAATTATTGCACCACGTAAAAACAAAAAATTATGCGAACAGTAACGGAACGAAATATTCATATATAATATACCCATCTTCTCGCAAGCACGCGTCTGTGGAGATATTATTTTTTAAAGTGTTTGAATGGGGGAATATCAGGCGCGAGCGCTGGGGCCGCTGCGGGACGTCCGACATTCGCATCTCCGCGTCAGAGGCCCTTCTCAAGCCGCTACCCGACGCGTGGGATGCGCGCGATATCAGCAGACCTCGCGGTTGTGCACAAATATTTTGATGTATTACTTTTGAATTTATGCATATCTAAATAAAAAATCATGCGAAGCCGTGAATCCGTGAACATATGTAATAAAGAAAAAAAAGAGTCTAATCCAAAAACATACATATCTGTGGCTTGCAAAACTCTCCAGGTTTGTTCCCTGTCAGGTAATGTTGTCCCCAGTAGTGTCAAGTGAACAACTGGAAAGGGAGCTTTTTTTAATAGAGTGGATGCGGCTTGTATGCAGCTGCGGCTTGTTTATGTTTTTTTTTTTTTTTTTTGAAAATAGAGCGGATGCGGCTTATATACAGGTGCAGCATACAGTCCAGAAAATACGATAAACTGGTCACGTGACTCAACAGTTATAATATATTTGGTTACGAAAAGTGTTTCTAATGAGTCCTGCGACTTCCTCTGTGCAGAAAGTTACCCAGCGCCACCTTGTGTCTTAAGATGTCACTCTGCTTTTAGCCAGGGAAAATTATTTTGCAATTAATTAATTAATTAATTAAATCTTTATATTGATAATAAAGACGAGATAAGTGTTTAGGGTCAGTGCAGTATTTGAGTGATTGTCATGATTTCTGGTGGTGTGATACTCTTGGCCAGAGTGAGATGAAGAACTTTAATAAGTCACCGAACACTTATTTTTCTAGCATCTCATTTCAATAGATACTAAAAATATATTAAAAATAGAGACCACCACTGAAGGATTCTCTGTCCATTTGCATTCCTGCAGAAACGGTTGTTGTTCTTCAAGAGAAACTTAATTTGTAGGAATAGAAAGTCCATCAAGGGATGCTCTCTAACGGGTCTGCAGTTTCTGTTCGCGTCCAAAACAAGTTCTCCTTGAGCTAGAAGTGTTGATGGTGATTCGAAGCAGCATGTGTTGTGAAGGGCAGTACTGCAGGGACGCCATTTCCAGCGTTGTCACCACAGGATGGTGTCACATTTAATCTACAATAAGACGTGTCTGTGGTGTGCTCATTTGCCTCTCTTTTTTTTCCTCCTCTGGGATTCCACACAGCCGCGTAACACTCACACTTTCCCAGATTTATCTCGGTACTGTCACAGGCTGTGAGACCCTCGTGAGACACACACATTCCAGAATACAACACCCGCCACCTTGCCCTGAAGTGATGAACATCGACTGTGACATCTGAATGTCAAAGTGCTCTCTCCAATCCTATTGTGCCACATTAGAGTACTGAACTAAGAAAAAATGCGATTTTGAAGAATAAAAACATCCCAGACACACTCTTAAATTGATCGTCTAGACCGTGAACTTGGAATAAATAGACTGCGAAGTAAAAATATGTGATTATTTAAACCTGTTTACATGTTGTGATACACTTTTCAAACACTGGGGCGTTAAAGCATAACGTCAGACTGGACAGAGTAGCAAGCTGTTTGCACACAGATCACTGTATCATTTAGTTTTTTTGTCATACCTAATAATACATATTGCCTGTCTAAATTATGGTTGCCAGTATTTCACAGGTTCTTTGTTTTTGTATCTGTTATAATTAATTGTATTAAATCTTTTATATATTTTTAATATTTGTAATACTGTTTTTGTAATTTGTAATACTGTAATTGTTACATCCATACAAGTGTATAAAAAAGCAAGAATAAAGTAATCTGCTACAAAGTTAGTTTTTGGTAATAACTGTAATGATCTACAGTACAGTAGAACTGTGTTTATTGCATTATTATTGTTCCAATGATATAACAAAACTCTTCAAAGTTTCATCAATTAAAGAAACTGTACTTTTGTACAATATAATATTCTAAAAATGTATTTCAACTATGAATTTCAAAATGAAAATCTAAAAATGAATTTCAATTATAAATGTATACTCCAGCACTCTTTTTAGGCTGACTTTTTAGGCTCTTTAGGAGTTTTAAGTCAAAACTCTCTTCAAGGTTGATTTTTAAAAACATTTAAAAACGTCTGCGAGAGAAGATAGAGTGAGGTTGAAGAATCCTTGAGAAAAGAATTACCATTGCATGTTTTCATTTTATTTATTTGACAGAAACTTTGAGCCACAGCAACTTACAGAATAGGGAGAATTTTACGATATGCCTGACAAAACATCATTTTTTTAGCTAGTTAGTCAATGTAATATCAATGTCTTGATATTACAGGTATATGGCCCCTGAGGTTCTGGACGACTCCATCAACATGAAGCATTTTGAGTCTTTTAAACGGGCAGACATCTATGCCCTGGGTTTGGTGTTTTGGGAAATTGCACGGAGATGTTCAATTGGAGGTAGGAACATTTTTTGTTTTTCTTAGATTTGGAACATAGCTTGTAGTGTGCCGAAAGATTTGAAATTGACTGTTGCTTTGAATTATTTAATTAATGATATGTAATAAAATGATTCAAAGATAAGCTAAGGTTAAAATTTGTTTATTATAATTTTTGCACATGATAATACATTGAAATAATGCTACGTTTTACAGATAATGTCTAACCCTGGCTAATATGTAAACTACATATAAAATTCTTTACATGTATGAATGCGTGGACTGTTAATTAAATTATAGAAAATGGGTTATTATGTTACAAAACAGCAACTTAATATACCATAAACCTCTGTCCAGGCATCCATGAGGACTACCAACTCCCGTACTATGACCTTGTTCCGTCTGACCCATCAGTAGAAGATATGAAGCGAGTCGTTTGTGACCAAAAGCTTCGGGCCAACATCCCCAACAGATGGCAGAGCTGTGAGGTGCGCCCCCTGTTGTCTTTGTTTGGTGATGATGATTTTTTTGTCTGGCTTTTTGATGGCTTCATGATTAAGTTTTATTTTGCTCTTGAATATAGTGAATGTGGCCACTTTATTTATAAACAAAAAAACTGAAATAGAGAGTACAGTATACTGTAATTACAAATTGGTAGTATTTTTTTACCGCCTGGGCTTAAATGTTTCATTGTTTTGGAAATTAACATAAAATCTATATAGGTTTGTGTATCTAGTTCTTCATTTTAAACTATCAAGTGTAGTACTGGACCTAATTTAGTAATTACTTTTCATACTTTTGTCAAGAGTAAAACCTATATTGATATACGGCCTCCGGCCCAGTGATGCTGAGATCCTGTAAAAGACTAAGCGGCAGAAGATGAAGGACTTAATGAAAACACATATGTAAACACTAGTGTTTCAGTGCAAGAACAGCTACGACTTCATCGACACTTAGAATTGAAGAGTAAAACACATTTTCCCACAAAAAAGCCGTTCTCGATGAGGGCAGAGAATGCTAAATGCTAGTATTCTGTTCTCTTTACACTTTATCGAATGTGAGTGCAAATAAAGAGCAAGCTATCGAGGACATGAGTGACTTACTGCAAATGACAAAATACAAAATAAATCAAATGTGATTGCGGAAAATCAACTCATTAACAAATCTTAATTAGCCAGAACTGTAATATGGAAAGGTATATTTACTGGAATATACCAAGTAAGAACACTTGCAACCACTGCTTTCTGCCGGAAGTTTGGGAACAGGTTCTTTCAGCAGAGCTTTCCATGTGAACACTTTTTTTTAACGTTGCCTTCTGGGTAGTGCATCGAATTGAAATAAATCCATGTGGCACTTCTGAAGAAAAGCCTTTATAAATTTGTAGAAGTCAGAAATATTTTGTTCCTTGATTAAAAATCCAGATTAGAAAATTCTTTGTGTTTAGACATGTAGGTGTACTGAATTGAATTGAAAGTGTTTTCTTTATTCCTCCCCACAAGGGGGTATTTTCACCCTTGCAGCTGCAGTACAATTTTAAAGTGAAATTTTACAGTAGAAAACAGTAGAATCTAAAGAGTACTATGATTTAAATACAGTTTAAAGAAATATAAAAGAAATAAATGTAACAAATATATACACACATTCATATTGGAATTGCTCTGCATACAGATATTGCACATGCGCTGGATACTGATATTGCACAGACGAATATTTACACAACCAGAGAGTTATTGCAAAATGACACACAAGATGTTGGTTGGTTAACTGGATAAAAAAAATAACTGTTGCTGAACAGAGTGCTGTTACATTTCAGAATTCAGAACAATTTCAGAAGGCAGTCTAGGATCAGCAGCGCCCCCTAGAGTGAGGCAAGATAGCCTTATGCCTCGTGCCTAATATTAACATTTTTTTTGTCAAAATTACAGGTGAGACATGGTAAAATAAATGGCCATTTTGGCAAATTGTGACTAGCTTCATTTCACAAGCTTATTCAATTTCACAAGATTATCAGGCAAAACTACCTGAACGTCTGAGCTTTTCATGCCACGGGAGAATAGCTTATAGGTTTGAAAGGAATAACGCTGAATTGCTAAGCTAAACATTTCTCACTTCCGAATTTGCCCTTTCCACCTGAAGTCACTGTAAGGTAAGTGAGCTAGATGAGTTCACCCGAGCCTTTGAAAAACTTTTCCATCCCCAATGCGTTTAAAAGAATACTGTCTAGACAGCGATGCTGAATGAACACACGAGAGAAGGCCAGAGCGTCTGCCACAGTTTAAAGCATCAATTTATGAAAAAACGCCTGTCTATACATTAGCAGCTTTACATTTCACAAGCCGCATAATACAAGTTCTTTCCTCTGACCTTAGAGCCTGAGAAAGCAAAATGCTCGTTTTGACATCCTATACACAGCTAATGCTAAAACTGTGTTTAACTGTGATTGCTTGTCCACAGACTCTGCGTGTGATGGCTAAAGTCATGAGGGAATGCTGGTATGCCAACGGAGCGGCTCGCCTCACCGCTCTGCGGATCAAAAAGTCACTGTCCCAGCTCATCCAACAAGAGGGCATCAAGATATAACGGCTCGGGTCATCTTAGCACAGCCTCTTCCAAGACTGGGAGAGGTCAGTCCGGTCCGGAATGAATTGGAATGTCATGGGGACGAGAATGTTTTTCCGATTCATTGTCCTGCTCCACTAAATACGGTTCGTTTCCACAGCCACCACAACATTTCTCCATCTCACAAACGTTTATCACCAGGATGTTCGGTTGTCTTGTGCTTCGCCACATCAGGATACTTTACACATACACATAAATGTCAGTGCAGGGATGTGCCACCGCTCCGAATGTTTGCCATAGCTGACACCGGTTATTCTGTCACTTTTAACAAATCAATGCTGTGTGAAGCAACGATTCGGCTTGAAAAAGCAGAAGAAAACGCCTTTTTTTTTCTTGTTCTGTTGACTCGAATTGTCACAACTAGCGCTCGCTGTGTCTCAAGCGTGGTGTGGATGTACCGTCATGTTTGTTGAGATTGTCGTTTATTTATGGTGCTTCAACATAAACCTGAAAATTCAAGTCTCATGATTCTGCTAATGTGGAGACGGAAAGCCAATGATAGTCCCTAAGTCCTTCCAGAACGTTCTGCGCTCTTTAGTTCCACGCCGCCTGAATAGATCATTCAGTTGGGACAGCGTTTTCTTTTGTTTCATGACATAAACATTTAATCAGACAATCCTGAATGTCTGCAGCAGATTCATTTAACCTGAATCCTTGCGGGATGATTTGTGAGAACTGAGCAGTTTTTAAACTTGGCGGATTGTGGCGTGGACTTGCTCAGACTCAGAGGATTTCCTTCACTTGGATCATCACCAGCAGCCTTCGGAACATTCCACACGGAGAACGAAGCAGACGTGTCGATACTTTTACAGATAGATCAAGACACAAGATCTTGCGAGAGCGTCGGTTGTTGTGTGCGTCAATGTACATATGAAATGTAATTATGTAACGGACGTTCGAGATGTGTAGAGGTGCGTACACAGTACAAGTGGCCGCGTCGAGCAGACTTTGGCTTTTTTTTTTTTTCTTCTTTGGAAAAATAGTTGTTGTAGGAAACGGTTCGTTTTTTTCACACTTGGGACTTCGTTCCGGAAACACTCGTTCTGACGTCCATTTAGACGCCTCATTTGTTGTTCCGGTGTCTTTACTAGTCGTTCTGGATTCTGTAGACCAAACCAAAAGCCTTTTTTTCATGTCCAGTGCCTATTCATAAGGTTCTCTCGATTAGAGAGTTAAAGTAAAGGTGGGCTGCGTGAACAAGTCGTTGTGGAAAACACTTCATCGCTTTTGACCGATGTTCATTTACCTCAGTGTAAATAGTTTTGCTTTGTTTTATGAAGGTTGTCATGATTTGCACACGCTGATGTAAAAGATAAAACGCTTGGATTTATTTTAGCTCAGAGTTGTTGTGCTGATCTCCGTTAAGTTTCGGCCAGGATCTAATGTCTCTTTTAATTGGTGGTGGTGGCAATTCAGAGTCGGGAAGCATCTGAATTTACTGTCGCTGGAAGTCACACGTGCTCAGACGCAAACTGTAAATGCTGTTCATTCTAATAAAACCTCTTTTTACTTTAACAAATTGGCAGCTTTCTTAGGAGTATAGAATCTCCACTGCTTTAAATCAGTCTAGTGTCATGGTTTTATTGTTTAACTTTCCCTTTTATTTCAATTCAAAAGAATTTTAAATGATTTTTTGTTTAGATTGTTCAAAATTACAAAATGTTGTTGATTTTTCTTATCCTTACAATTTTGTCCTTAACTTCCCTCTTCCTTTACATTTTTAGAGTAGCTTTATATTTAAACAACTCTTGAGTGAATTGTCTGAAGAAGAAAACCTTTACTCGTCTCAACAACAAGAAATTTACATGTGTTTATATACTAATGTTTATTTATTTTATTAAATCAGATGTTTTATAATTTAGAAATATTTTGTTGTTCTCCATTTTAAACATACTTAAAACCTTTATTACATTACACTTAATGAATAAAAAGGATTGATCGAGTTTAAACTAGTTTTATCACATACATCAAAATGACCGATTAACACTGATCTGTAATTGTGTTTGAATATGTTCTTAATATGTATTTATAGATCCAGCGTCCAAGAAACACATCAGCTATCTAAAACCAGACCTCTAGAAAATATGGAGTGGATTATGCTGCTGTTCTGTGTCTTGTAAGACATATTACTGTACCCCGTAAATTACAGGAGCCCTTTCTACAGCTATACGCCCTTTTAAACTTGACGAAGAGGGCTAGATGAATGTGTGAAGAGAGTGAACCTCTTGTAGAGGTGCTGCTTCAAAATGATTCCACGCTGCAAACTTCTAGTGGAGTCTATTTAATCCCAGAGGCCACTGAATATTTAACTGTGTTATATGATGCTGCCTCATGCCTCTTCAATCCCAGCCGTCAGAAGACTGTCTGCTTTGTCTTATCCCAACAATCAATTGCTGCATTTTTCGCACAAAGCAGTACAAGCGTATGTGCGCTTTCATTGTTCTTCAAAGTTTTACTTCACAAAAAAACATTTTTTGTTAACAGTGACTGTAAAAAGAAATGCGATAAAAAGGTAAATGTAACGTGTATAGATTTTTGTCTCCTCAGACTGAGATTAAATAATAGATTTCTTACTGTTCATGTTCTTAGTGTTCTCGTATAGCTGTATGTGTTTTGAAAGTTTCAAATTCCCGACTAGAGACGATTCTGTGCTCAAACTTTTATAAAGATGCATTATAAATAAGTCAGAGGAGCAGGAGGTCAAATAAGTTTGCCCTTTCTTGATTCAATGGACTCATGAAGTGTGTGTGTGTGTGTGTGTGTTGGTCACCGATTAAGGATGTGTATCCCACCTTCGGGTCCAGCGACGCTGAGATTGTCTCAAGCTCTCCATGAGAAAAAGTGCTTAAGGATATCGGTGTGTGGAAGGATGACTGACACTCGGGCTTGTTGCGAGGTTTTAAACGACACAAGTCACTTGACAATAACTACTGTACAGAGTGAATATATGTAACCGTTTTAGAAAAACACTTTTTATTATGTTGATTCCATAAGATACAACATATTTTCGCTGACAATTTCACATTTACGTCTTTATCCGCGCAAACGCGCGTGTGAAACATTTTAAAATTACGACGTGACGCTACATAAATTGGTCTAATAGCGCCACCATGTGGACTTTTACATTATTTGACGATTTTACTACTCGTCAATGGACATAAGGAAACTGTTGTATGTGTATCTCAAGGTTGTTAAATGTCAATAAAAACATCCATTAAACGTCAAATGTACAGTAATGTTTAAATGAGATTCTTGAAAATAAATAAATACATACACAGCCACAGTTTGGTATTTATGTAGGGATGGCCAATGGGTCATAACAAGCCTTGTTTAAGCAACTCGGCCTTGGTATTCAAAGATGTTTATGATACTAAAAATGTTTGTGACAATTTAATTCATTATCCATTAGTGGCTAATAAAACAGGTTTACATTATACTAACTAAAACCTCAATTACTAACTTGCATATATAATACCTACTGATCTATGTTTTTAAATAGAGATAAAGCAACAGTTATTATATGTATTTTGAACTCATTATCATGCATATAAAATCATTGCACAAAATTAATTATTTTTGTTACGAAATCTGTGTAAACTGCACGTCTGCTACACTATTGGTACCAGTATTGCTATTTATTACTACAATTGCCTTATTTTCTAATCTTAGCAAATAACTTGGATAGAAATAATATTGTAAAATAATGTAGAAAAAACAATTGTAGTCTATTTTTTACTCTGGTTAAATAATTTTTTCTTCTGGTATAGACTTTACTTATTACTGCCAACTATTTTTGGAATTGGGACCACCACTACCTTTTGCCATAAGAATATTGAATAGTGACTTTGAACTTTCAGTACACACAACACGTTAACGTACTTACGAAAGGCTATGTTTAAAACAGTTGAGAAGCTGCAGCTTAACAACCAGGCTTTATTTCTTCTGTGAGTCCTGAATGACCTGCTCATAAGGTGGCGGAGGGTGAGAATAGTAAACTGCAGTCACGTGACCATGCGCTGGGTAGGAAGTGGAAATACCCGCGGGATCCAAGTCTCCATAACTGGGAAATCCAGCCTGTCGAACCCCTGTCAGAACAGCACAGTCAATGGAGCGACACACACACACACACACACACGCGCGCACGCTTGTACCTGGTGAGACGATGGGGTGCCTGGTGAACAGAACGCTCAGGTCGGACACCTCAGGCGAACGGTACGTGTGGATGCGACGACGAATGAAGTAGCCGGTACTGCAGCAGCACAGAATCCCGATTAACAGCAGAAACCTGAGGTAAAAACGTTTTATTATGTTCTTCGAGATTCCGTCTCATACACAAACTGTTCATGCCATGACCAACTCACCAGAAATACCATATTCTCTGAATGGCGAGGGCTGAGATACAGCACTGTGTACCACAGCAGTCATCGTGCGCACCACATCTGTAAACAAACAAACAAACAAACAAACAAAAATAGCCATAAACAACGAGATTGCAATACACCTGGTCCTGTGCACGTGATCATGATGGGATGCTTGTTAAAGGAACCGTGAACGGATCTGTCAGCTTTGGACAGGATTCAGTGAAGGGTGAAGTTAGAAACCTTCAGAATTGTTTACTTTTCATACTTCAAAATTTTAAAAGTCTGACACATACGTGAAATACACAGGGTAATCGTCTTCTAAATACCAACAGTTCTTTTCAGCAAATGTCTGAAAAGGAAATAGAAGCTTCAGTATCACGTGTTATTGACAAATAAGAATGACAGACATGACACACATTCTCTCCACAAGTTAATCTTGTAATTTACTTTGTCGCTTTTGCTTATAGTCCTTATTTTGTGCTTCTTTGATCACCAGTAAATAATAATGAGAAAAAAGTTGAGAAAAAGTTTTTTACTGTAAAGCATGAATTTACATTTGCTTCAATTCATCATTGTCCAAATGGACAAAAATGTACATTTTTAAGAAAATTGAGTGTTTGCACATAACACAATAAATTGTTTGATAACAAATGTTCTTTTTTGACATTTATTGTGTCCAGGAATGTGCCAGAAATAACCAAAATACCACAACATTTAAAATAGAGTAAATACATTTGTGGAGTAGAGGTCATGAGATCAAAATCAGATCAATAGCCATCACGAATGGTCATAGCAAAACAAAGAGTAATCAAATATGTTTATGAAAACGAAAATGAAATGAACACGTACTTGTCAAACAAATGACAATAAACTGTTGTTTTTGCTAAAGACATATTCAGAGCTCCGGGCAACGAATTACAGAGAGTCTTTTGTCTGCAAAAGAACAATCAACAGTGTGGCGATGGACAGTCTGTAGATACAAACGTCTGTGATGTTGCAGTCGTCACTGTACACTTTTATTTGGAATAAGTGAAAAGGATGATAAAGTAAAACTTATAGAGACAGAGCAAGAGAAGAGGCTGAGAGAGACTTAATAATTATAACTAACAATAACTTAAAAACAATTATAATAATACTTGAAAATGTAAGCAAAGCATTGCGAGAGAGATTTGATGTTATCCTGTGCCTTTATTTAAATATGAACAATCTCAAGTAAAAGAATTACTTCAAATCGAAAGACCATCATTTTTGGTACATATAGAAATAAAAGTTTAAGCTTTTAGGCATCAATTTACAAAGGTTTTCATAAGACTAAAAGAGAAGGTACACTTACCTCACAAAGAAAACAACCAGCTATGATTAATCCACATAAGTGATGCATATTGGAGTTTACCCCTTGTTTAAAGGACAAAAACAAGACAAGACGTGTGAATCTCATGACTGAAGTCCCTGTTTGAACTGTTGTGAAAGCTGCTCTTTAACTCAAATTTAAAAGGAGGAGATTGATGACATCACTCCACTGTCACCGTCATACAAAGGCAGCATTAAAGATTCTGTTCCGTAGATTTTCTCGTATGTTGATACTGTAGGTTGATCAACATTTACTTGAGATATTTACAATCAACATTATTTAGTATATTGTTATATATAAAATGTATTGTGTATGTTGGAGCTTGAATAAACCTTTTAAAACTACACACATTGAAAAAAAATAAAAAATACAGCAAAAAAGCCTTTTCAACTTCAATGCTTCCGTGATGAAAGGTGTGTTGGTTCAAAAATCAAAATCTCAAGATACATAGCTCAATTATGCTTCCCTCAACAGCCCCGCAGCATGATGTTTCCACCGCCATGCTTGGTATGCAATGCAGCATTTTTCCTCTTAAGCTAACAAAACACTTGTGGATCTTCTGCCCATGTTTCTGCCAATCCTCTTCTGGATCATCATGTGCTTGGACATTTTTTGTCTAAAGTGGAAAGACATTTTGAGATTTTATTCACATTTAGAATGCTATTTTAAACGCTCACCGCGCTCATAATCAGGACGAGATCTTTCATGTAGCCCAGGATTGAGGGAGATCAATCAATGATCTTCCTTTCTCTAATACTGTACTGTACAAGCTCTTACCGTTGTTTAGTCACACCAGGATGCTGGCCTATTGTGATTGTGGTCATGGCAGAGAAGCAGCTTGGTGTCTGTTTGAGGCTATATGTATAATATATATATATATATAGTATATATACATACATAAAAACATACAAAGAAATGACACTACCAAGCTATTATACTGTATTTTATTTTTTTTCCTCCAGTGATTTCATCTTTTAAAAATCCCAATAAAGTATTTTGACATTGGCCAATTATTGCTCTCCTAGTCGGAGCTTCAGCTTCATTGCTACAAAAATATACATATGTTTACACTAAGAAATGTTAACACATTTTTGCTTAGACAAATTTAAAGCATTTTTCTTCCCTCCAACAAAATTCTGTGAAAGTGTCAGTGCATTTACAGACTGATCTTCTGTACTTCCCTGCACTGCTTTCACTTTTATACACAAATGTATAACAATGTAATTACTGCAACTAAGAAATCAAAGCTCTGCATATGACACTAGTTATATCATACCCATCAGGCATGATTACAATATTTGCATAGATCAATATTTGACCAAATGTAGTCCATTCAAAGGCAAAAGCAGCTGTTATTGCTGTAACATCCCTGTAGTGTTTTGGTAAAGTGATGCTAACATTTCTCCAAGCTAACTTTATATCTAGGCATATGTAATTTTTCAACAAAAAAACACCCACATTTTTTTAAACCAAGGATAAAGCAATACATTTTCCAATCAAATATTTCCGAACATATAAAAAAAAAAATGACAAGAGACACTAATTAAACCATATAGAGAAAACCTGACAAACTGGAACAGTCCATCTAAATGATAAACCAGAGGCAAAAATAAAATCATGCTTTGTCCAGACAAAACAAGTATATTTGCATACGTATATATTAAATCACAGTGTTCTAAATATACTTTATATTAGCTAAAAAAATTAGTCATCTAAAATGTGCTTGTCTACACTGTGGATGTATCTAGAGTAACAATGATCCACGATTATCTACTACTGAAATAAAATCCAAAGAAGTTCGATTTCTCAAAAAAAGAAACAATTTGAACAACAATTTGAAACTGTCAGCTACTACTATAATGTTTGGGCTGGTTTTTTCGTTATCTGTGAAACATAAAATAACAGTAAACGACAAAAGGAGTGGAACATTCAACAGGAAAGATTAGTAATCAGCTACACTTTTTTTTTTTTTTACAAAAAATCAGATTAAAACGATAACCAAAAGCTGTTTTCAAAAGCACTCAATGTCACACTCACAACAAGGACTCAAGACCCAAAACCGATGAAAACTAGCAACTAATTGCAGAGCATTTACGTAAACCAGGATGCAACAAGCACTTGCTACTGAACTGCATCTTCATCTCTGACTTCCTCGCTCATGGAATCTAAAGACACAATATCAGGAGACGTGGCCTCCATCAAGCCCTCGACTAAATTGCTGTGGAGAGGCTGAGGATCCTCAGAATACTCTTGAATGACCTCGTCGCTCTTAGAAGGAACGAAGAGGAACTCGTTGGGTTGTTCTGGATTTTCTGCAAGGGGAGAAGATGCACCAAGATGGAGCCCAACAGGGTCAATGAGCAGAGAGGAGATGTCTACGGGGGGTATGGAGGACTCGAGGGATGTGATGGAAGAATTAAAAGCTGGTTCTAATGGAAAATTGTGCAGGGTCTCAGAAGGGGGGATTGTGGCAGAAGAGGATGGGAAAATATCGGAAGATGCTGATGAAACCAAATCTACAGAGTCTTGTATAGTTTGCTCCCCTGGGCCAAGACAAGCACCATCACAGCCTTGTAGCTCTTCTAGAACAAAAAAAACTCATGTAAATCATTTCCATTTTTGCTCTTTTGAACTTGATCAACAAAAACAACAATGTGGTCGTACCGACACCTGACATATCAATGTCCTCCTGAACAGCCAGGGATGTGTTGAAATCCACAGATGAAGTGGACAAGTCCAACCGGTCAACCGTGTCCGATACCTCTGAATTCATTACTGCCGCTTCTGGCAGGTCATTAAACCCTGGACACAGAATTGCTTTTAGATGTAACATGATTCTCATACAGTGGAACCTCCAGTTTACTAACTTAGATTCACACACAAAAAATCCTAAAAACAGAAAACATGCTCTGGTTGGCTTACCCTAGTCGTAGAGGAAAGAAAAGTGGCATTGTACAACACAAAACATACTCTGAGCTCTCTTGTGCTCTACATTTAACGCATCAAAGTAAAACCTTTTCATTCGTTTTTTAATTTAGCACTAATGTCATTCTATACGACTTAGGAGCGACTGCAGGCTAAAAATCAACCTAAATCAATCTGAGCCGATCACAGTCGCTGCTGTTCAGTTTCAAAGAATTTAAAATTTTCAAAGAAAATCCTAATAAAGCTTTAAATGTGAATGTATAAGCACATAACTGAAAAGAGAACACCACTAAGCCCTAAAAAAGCAATTAAAAATGGTGATTAAACATCAGACGTACTATTTTCCTTAAACATTGCTTTTTTTAAAACACTACTTGGATTGGGAACCCCCAAAAAAGTGACTGGGACATTCCTACATAAAGGGATTAGCCTAATTTGCATTGATATAAAATTTGCCATTAGAGATTTAGCTGTAGCACGGGAGAGAATTTGGATCAGCCAAGATGTTCCATATTGCACTTACCAGGATCCATGACTCTCTGAATAGGTGGTGGAAGTGGAGCGTCAAACTCCGAGCCACTTGTTGACAGAGAAGATGCTGCCATCAGAGAAACCTGTGGACAAAAGGGATGAATAGTATCAAAGCCAAACTAAAGCAGTGAAAGTGAGCACAAGCATGACACCTCTGTGAACCCATTGGTTGGAAGCTCAGGCTCTGGTGTCTCTCCTGGCACAGGAGACGTCTGTGAACTGATTTTTTCTGAATTTGGACTGTCGGCTCTGGCTGGAATCCGGTGCAGATATCCATATCCAATGCCACAACCCAAACTACAAAAATAAAGAAATGAAGTCACCAAACAAAGAAGCATATTGTGGAGAGTGATTGTAATTACCTGCCTTCTCCTCCCCAAGCACCATTAGGTGTAACAACCACTTCCCTGCATTTATCAGTCTCTGTGTTGTACACTAACAGCTTCAGTGGCTTCCCTTCATGAGACTCGATCAGCGAGAAGAAGTCTTCAGACTGTAGGTTTGAAAAGAATTTACAGTGGAGTTTTGAAATCAATTCATCATTGACTTGAAATTTTCCATTTCTGAGATGCAAAGCAAGTACATTCCAATATTTAAAAATGTGAAAAAAGCAGATGAAAACATTAGTACGTTGTTTAAAATATCAATATCAAGTGGGGAAAGTAGCAATTTTGCAATTTTTAATATCACAAGGATCCAAGCTGTGAATGACTGGTTAATATATGCAGATGGTTAAAACGACTCAATGAACCCACTGACTTTCAAACAATACAAAGCTTTAAAATAAATGGCAGAAAAACAAAAAGCTGCCAATAGGATTACAGAAGACTGAAAGTAATACTGTAATGATTTACCGAATGTTTTAAGTGACATGATGAACAAATTTACTGTTTTGTTCTTTATTATCATCTGTTCTCGAGTCTTTACTGTGAGAACACGATTCTTCATCTCAATCTGTCGACAATTTTGCCTGAAGATAAAATCAGAGCTCTACAACAGAGCACAAAGGACGTATACAAAGTCATGTTTGTTAATCAATCAAGTTGTTTGTGAACATTTCTATAGTACTTTATCTTTTTGTAATGAAGACTATCGCAATAATTAGAGAAGTTTAGAATTCTACTGACATCCTGCAGAACTTGATCAGCTCCAACAATGAAGTCAGAATGTTCCTGAAGTCCAGCCAGTGACGCTGGTGAATCTGGTTCCACATCCTAAAATCCAGTAGAATGACCCATCAATTACTGTGACTGTTCATAACAGTAACAAACCGTTCAAAAAACAGAAAATAAATCAGGATTCACTTACAAGAACATGCCAGACATTTTCACTGGCTCCCTGAAAGCTGCAAAACCGCACACTCGCACCCAAAAGCCCCTGTCCGCCCCACATGTTGCTAGGAACCACTTCTAGCTCTCGAATCCTCATGGTCTTAGTGCTATACACCTCCATCTTCACTGGTTTCTCCACATTAGCTTTAAGAAGGTCCTTCAGCATCTCGTTCTCCTGGTTCTAAATAAAAAGCACACAATTTGTTAAATTGAAAGTCATTCACTAGACGTACAGTGTCAAATTGTATTGAGAAAGTTTCTAAACGCCAAAAATTATTTTTTAACAATACCTAGACAAAAGATTTCAAAACAAGAAGAAATGGTTACATGATAAACAATTGTGATGCATTTTGTGATTTTCCAATTAACATAAAATAGATATTATGAAGTGGGTAAGCACAATGTTAATTCACATGCAGCTTCCCAGTGACTCAGTGACCCAGTAAGAGCGATTTATTTTCACCACTCCAATCTTTATGGGTTCCATTAAAGAGAAAAGCAAAAAGTCAATCAATGTAGAACTGTTAAGCAAAGCAAATAGCTTCGGATAAAGATGTCTGATTATGTAAATAAACAGTATGTCTGTAAGTACTGTATATAATACTTTACTACTTAATCGGCTTTGTTGGAAAACCTTTTAAAGTATATTATAACAGCACATGTTTCTACACTTACAAAACGGTTGTTTCCAATGGATAAAATAAAATCAAAAAATGGCTCCAAACCAGCTTTTTCTGCAGGCGAGTCTTCTTGAATCTGCAAAGGAATAATGACAAAAATGACTTCAGAAACAAAGCCTTTATCAAAGCTTCTCGGTAAAAATCCATGCTGAGTGTGGATCAATCAAAAGTTACTGGGAATACATTGGGAACTACTAAAAACCTTTACATTCTATAAAGTATTGGGTTCCTTAAGCCATAACAGCTTTTTCATGCACTATTTACATATTTTAAATCAGTGCTGTGGTTTGATTTTAGATTATTCTCCATTCTGGCTTGTATTTCCAGCATTGTGACGTTCCACTTCCGTCATTCCTAACGCAAACCAAAGTTGTGTCATTATGCAATCATTTTCAGTGAGCGTGAATTCAGCCATTTTTTACTCTACAACGTCTTATTGTTGTGCTTAAAGAGTCGTTATTAAACAGTAATACATAAAACAACAATATTCAATAATATTAGCCGATCTTTACTACGGTTCGTTTATTCTCTGACGTGGCGACAGTGCTCGTGCACGCGCATATAAGCGCCTAAAGGCCAAATAAGTATTTACCACTTTAATTTGCGCTTTTAAAACACCACGACTGTATGTACATCAGTTGTAAAATGTTTTATGTATAGACAGAGTTTTTGAATAGCAAAACGAATTGATCTTTGTTAAATTCTTTAGGCTGCTGTCTTGTAAAACACCGCGGAGACGAATGTAAAAGCACTAGATGTTTTAATCAAAATCACAACGTCCGAATATTCACAAAAACAGTTCCCAATATTTAACTGTCGCAATCTGGCCGTCGTGTCATTCTCCTGACACGAGTTTACTTCTGCAGACACAGCACGGCACGAAAAGCTGCACGAGGTCAAAACAAACATATTTACCCCATGGACGTGGTATCCTTCTGTGCCCCCTTCGGGGACGCCACTGCTTTGCGTCAAACCCATTGCTCCTGTGCGCTTCGATGTTTTGCACCACTTTTCTCGAAACTAACGACCCAGTGTGAGATTAGTCATCGCATCGTCGCCATCTTGTCCGTCTAGTCAGGCGAGAGTAATCGATCATTAAACCAACGAGCCAGCATTACTCTGTTACCGTAAGTACTGTATCTGTTCAGTTTTTTTAAACGCTTTTATATTTTAAAATCTATTCGTGCTCATACTCACTTATTATGTTAAACCAGTGGTGCCCGAGTTTTTGGGCTAAACGTGTCTCTGCAGAGATTTTCACGTCACAACTTTTAAGAAAATTAAAAAATGTCTAAAAATTAAACAAATGCAATGTTTTTTTTTAATCGAGTTGTCTGCAGTTGTTTGTCTAGTTTGGGGTCGTGATTTGTCACATTCATTCTCAGCTCAAGACGTGAGAACTTGACTCAGCTCTTCTTCACTAGACTTTTGTTCAACCAACTTTGTTCACTAAATTATTTCATTACACCACCAGAGGAGCAGCGTTAAATGTACATATTAAAGCAATAATACTATGAACTAACCGAAAACCTGGACCAGTTTTCACTAAAAACTAGAATGGAGTGGCTAAATACACCTCGACGGAATTTCTCAAAAACTTGAACGGATTGACTAAAAAAACGTGGATTAGATTACTCAAAAGATGAATTGGATTGGCTAATAAACCCGGGACAATAGCTCTAGTGCTGGCTCATTGTAATACCTGTAATATGTAATAATTGGCTGGAAATGGTACTCGGGCATCACTGTACATAACCACAACTTTATCGTGTGAAACATTCTTGGTAATGAACTTTAACAAGAACTCTGTGAGAAATAAGTGATGCACAACTTGTCAGTCAACTTGAAGTGTCAACTTAGTTCTGAAAATCATTGGCCCTCGACCTTAGGTCATTGGCTGGAACTGTGGGAGATCTCAGTAGTGATGAGTTGAGGTTTCAGTAGGTCTCATTAGTGATAACAATTGAGGTTCCTATCTTGTGTTTCAATAATATATTAAAAGCAAATATTAAGCAATGCAATTTATTAAAACACATTGTGTTCGTCACCAATAAACTTAAAAAAAAAAAAAAAAAAAAAACAGAATACATTTGGCACCAACAGAATTATTTCAAAAGCAAGACTGGATTTATATTAAAACTCTTTAATTAAATAAAAATAAAACAGATAGGTTTTACACAAGGTAAAATGTAGAATGAAACCGATAAATAAACTCAACTTCTGACCCTATAAAAAAGCTTGTTTGAAATATTGTTCCAAATGCATTTACAGCACCCCACAAAGGCAATATGTTGAGTTGCTTGCATTATCATTTTGAAACTATTCACGTACATTAAATAAATTTTTTCCATTTACGTTTTAGTTTTTTTTTTTTTAAACAAAACATTTGCTTTTCCAGGTGATAAACAGGAAACACTGGAATCTTAAGAACTTTTTCTGGTTAAAAGAACCAACAAAAAACAACCTAAATTCTTAAAAAAAAGTTTTGGCATGTAATTATGTTCCGAATATAAACATTTATTTAACTGTACTGTCTGTTTAATTGTACTTCAGACTACATAACATAAAATCTGAATTTACATTTCCAAGGAATATCCTTAAAGCATTTCTCATAATAAATGAGATCATCACACTATACAAATTCATGAAATTCCCACAAGCGATTCCAAAAGACTGACACCGGAGTCTTCCGCTAAAGCAGGGCTGGGGCAGCGAGGAAAAGAGAGATGCGAATCGTGTTCCATGTGATCACACACTTTAAAATGACTTTGACTTAAGCTAGGACCCAATTCGAAAAACGAGTCAAAAAATATGAGGTCAGAATCCGAAGACAAACTGAGGTCCATGTAACAGTTCATGGAACATTCGGGAGACAGGGAAGGTGTGTTGGGAATGTCAAAGATTTCATTAGCAAAATCAATTGTGGCTTGATTAGCATTTTCATCCAGATACTCCAGCTGAGATTTAAGGGGGCTGCATTGGGACTGTGTGCTTGTCTTTCTGCACAGATCCTGGTTAACGGACTGTTGCATGCTGATGAAAGGACACTCGTCCCGGTCAGAGTCAGAGAAACCGAGAATATGAGCCAGACTCGAGTTGTTCACATCACACGCGGCTTGCCGTGAGGAGTTTTCTTCAGCCTCAGAGCCCAAACTCCGAGAAGAGCAAGACGTGTCAGTCATGTCACTGCCCCAGCAGCTGTCCTCCATTCTGCAGAGATCTGGACTGGGCGACAAAGGAAATAAAGTGACAACATTTAGATTTGTCTTTGGTAAATTCTGCTCGGACACAACTGGACGCTTGTGACTGGTCTTCTGCAGCCTACTTTCCAGCACTAGCTTCATGTGTGTGTGAATATAGTGGCTCCGAACATGGCTGGAATTAAAATCAATTCGGCCTGAGGTGTTCCCACAGCCCTCTTTGGAACATCCACAGGGAAAGTTGGATCGATCCATCTGATGGAAAAAAAGAAAAATGGCAATCACAATTAAAGAAGAAAATAATAGCAAAGAGACTATGTAAAAAAATGATCGCATTATTAGTGCAATTTGTAAAGTACAAATTGAATGGTCATAACTGATGTGCTTACTTGGCACTTGATGCCTGCCAGGCTGCAGGCGCAGGTCTCTGGTTCACAAAAGCCTTGGCAATGGCATCCACAATCCTCTCGCCATTGCCTGAGCTCCTGCAGCTGCTTCTTTTCCTCCCGGTCGATTCGCAAAACTCCAGCCGCTCTGAGTAAGAGACGTCTCCGTTTAGAAGAGTAAGGCCGGAGAGATCCGTCCTCCAGCTTCGGGTTGCTCTCTTCAACGTCATCATCTGACACGTCATTGGCTGTCAAGCTGGCAGCTTCTTCTAAAGTAAGCGTCCCGCTGATGATCAGCTATTAAAAGACACCATTACTTTTTTTGCTGTCTTTGGAAATGCAAATTGGACATTTTTTTTTGCAACAGAAAACCTACCCTTTGCCGCAAGGCTTCCAGTTTCTCCTCTCTTTGTCTCTCACGGAGTCTCTCCATTCGCAAGCGCCTCTGTTCCACCGCATGCTCCGTCAGAGTGAACTTCTGGCAGACAGAATGACGACTAACCATTCCCAAGGTGCAGCCGCCATGGCTGGGGACACTGCTGAACCCTTGACAGCGCTGGAAGAGGAAAACTGTAACCATGCCAAATCGAACTCTGCCTTTAGATTGGCTTTCATTTTTTCTCTTCAGGATGGATGAATCTAAAAGTTCAAAAGACAAAATTGTTTTTCAATCACACAACATAACACTTTCTGCTACTTATATCACTATACTGTATTTGTACAGCAATTACAGTGACAGCAATTACAAGTTTGTGACAGCTGTGGTCCAGTGGAAGGGAGAATTTTGATATTGTCCCTGGAGGCAATAATGAAATTCATGAGAAGAAGCTGCCACTACATGAACTGAGCACTAGAGGGCAGAATAGGCAGATCTACAATATGTGAATCTTTCAAAAATGTATTTGATTCAAACTTCCTCCATTTAACTTTATTTCTAATTGACGTTAGCATTATCTTCACAGTACTTCTTATCATCTTTACATACTTTAATCTACAAGACAAATCCAAAAATAAACGTATTTTAAAACAAACAATAAAGAAATAAAATAACAAAAACAACACCACATCAGGAAGATTTTTACAAAATCAACATTGTGTTAGTGTTGCGCTAAATTTTTAAGTTTAGAGTTGTAAAATGACTAAGGATGAGTTTGCTTCAAGTCCAGTGATAAGCAAATGGTTCAACCGTCTTGTTTCGTCTTATCAACTATGCGAAGTACCACCCTGATAAAAGCCTTAAACACTGGAGATGAACACCATAGGATCACAAGATTTGAAAAATGCACAAAATGCATGGCTTACTTGATATGGGAGAGCTCGATGGGACTAAGTCTGAAACAAAGGCCATGGTGTCATTTCGGGCAATGTCTTCATCAGAGTCCCACTCAGAGTGTGATGAGGGCGATGAGGAAGAATAAGTGGCATCCTCTTCTGAGAATCTATATTTTCTCTTCAAACCCACATTCTGCGATGTAGCCATGGTGACCTATTGAAAACATGGGAAAAAAGCTTGGATAAGACTTACGTAATTATTTGAACACTTGACAATAATTGTAGAGGAACAAGTACTTGAAATACATAGTCTGCAAATTAAAGTTCTGAAGATTAAGTAAAAAAAATACTAGGATAAAAGCCAGTTAAGCAGGTTTTGAGCAAATGCAAAAGTTTAAATTTTTTCTGATTTCATCCACTAAAAGATTCTCATGTAAATAATCGTTCCTGTAATCATATTAGTCAAATAGGCATAAATAAATAAATGTGCATTATGCAAGCAATTCTACAGCAGAACTGAATCAATGGTTCCTTCTATCTCCCTCTTGAGCCATTTAAATTCCTGAGATGTTTGCGTTTGTCAAGAACAAAATGTTAAGACATTCGGCTTTGCTTAACATCCCACATGAGCCGAACAGCCAAATTTGGAACCTGACACTTGTTTACACTACAGAAACATTTAAGCTAAGCTTATACATGCAAGTACATGCTTTGTGTGGACAAACAGAAGACTGTATTGTAAGTTATACTGAATCTCTCAATAGACCAGAGAAAAATATGCACAAAGAAAACGTAAAGAATCTCACTGCACAATACTGACAGAAAAATCACATTGCAATGTTTCAAAGAATACCAAAATTGGGATTTAATTGGCCTTTGCAAAAATCGAATAGAATATAAAACATAATATTTCCTGTTTGGTTTTCTCGCTCAGGTTGCTAACGTCTTATGCACACTTGGTGTTCTGAATATTCTGGTATAAAATATTCAGTTAAACTGCAGCCTTGGGCGATTTATAAATTATGGTTCAATTTTTCAACACACTGAAAACAATAGAACAGGGCTACCTCACACCACTGGAGAAGCATCACAGGTCACCAGGCTCTTGTTACAGAACCATCCGTCATAAATGGCCCGTGTGCTGGGAACACGACGTGCCACTGTGCATGTGCCTGTCTCCGGGACAGTCTTAACTCTGTTTCACCTCCTTTCACACTGATTGGAGTGAGTGTGCCTTTGGACAGTGTTATGTAAACACCCGCACTGTAATCCCAGATGCCACAAACACAGTGCGAGTCAACTACAGTTTAAGGAATCACAACATGTCGCGTGTTTGGACCGCCAAACGTGTCATGAGACGGGCATCGTTTGCTCATAGTTACCATTGCAAAGCAAACCATTTAGCGACGATCTAAAAGCCGTGAACTAAATGTGGAATCCACTCATGTGCTGCCATGTGATTTACTGTTTCCTCTTGCTCAAATACTGATTGTCTTACTGTAAAGAAAGTAGACGTTTATTTCCAAGGGTGTTTCAGTGTCAGACACTTTATAAACAAAAGACAAGAACTGGAAGTTCATCACACAGACAATCAATGGCTCACTGATCAAGGCGTGTGACAGCATTCAGGCTATTGAAATATTTAACAAATAGCATTGTGAAAATGATTTATCTTACCTGTAAACGAAAGGAAAATGTGGAATTTATGGATTGTAAGGATAGGACAGCTGTCCTGTGAGAAAATATTACTCTCTCTCTCTAAATTTAAACTATAATCAAGTATACACAAGACACCTTTGGATGAAGATCAAAACAGCCTTCGATGTTACTTCCAAACATATTTAGAGAAATAAAACGTCTTCAAATAATATTGGTTTTAAACTCTCATTCAATTAAACCAACAGGTTTGTGACTTTTCTGACCGGTACCTGGCAGCTGATAAAGAAAGGCAGACTTCACGAAGAAGCAGTTTGGCGTTGTGAGTGCTGTTTACAGTGGTGTAAAATGCAGTGTGGATGTAGCATTTAGCGGTCAAGAAAATTACAGCCAAGCACCTCTCTACTTCCTTCTTAACACCTGTGGGTGACTAAGTATCCCCAACGTAAAGCCAGGTAATGCCACGTGACCCGTAACCTGGACAACAAAAAACCCCTAAACAAACAAACAATCGTTAACTAAGTAGCAGCATGCCTCCTCCACTATCACAATACAACTTTTTTACGCGCACGCGATTCTGCAGCTTCCCTCGGAGTTTCTTGTAAACATTTAAAAACGACAAATAAGAACTAACTTGCTCAGCCTGTTGTAAACAGCAAGTTTGCCTCGGGTCGCTGATCAGTGCACGCGCCGCGACACATCT
The DNA here is from genome assembly GCA_028128575.1 of Paedocypris carbunculus. Classification (NCBI taxonomy): domain Eukaryota; kingdom Metazoa; phylum Chordata; class Actinopteri; order Cypriniformes; genus Paedocypris; species Paedocypris carbunculus. Next base: position 2,450,905 of record SOMO01000039.1, on the reverse strand, counting down.
ACAACAAAAGACTCTTTAAAGACACAAACACTCACCCAGCAACGTGTCCGTCTATCATGAGTGGACGAACCGACCACACGACGATTGTAAAGATTCGCGCAATCACTATGAAGTCGCTGCGCTCGATGCGCGTACAGCAAGATCAGCTGTTGTTGAGTTGTGCGTGTTCGTCAGTGGAAAACTCCCCCCACTCCGCCTGACGTCATCAAAAACGAGGACAAAAACAGCACTCATGACGCTCAGCGCGTGCACACTGCACACGTACAGATGAGCATTTAGGTGGATGGAGGGAGGGGGGCAAACAGTTGTACTTATCGGGCATGTCTTTTTTTATGTGAGCGACATTAACGTAATACGGTATGAGTAAAAAAACGTTTTCAGCCAACTGGTCAATGTGATTAAGCCTACTTATTAAACCAGAACAAGTTGTATCCCATTATCCTGATGTGTCTTGTTCATGTCTGTTTCATTTCTTCCGATTGCTGAAGAAGAACAAAAGAGGCAGTGATGGGGTCAGACAAAAGGCAGTGGGGAGAAAAGCATCAGCTCCTGTCCCAGCCACTCAGCATGCAGTCACCAGAGAAACACTCCCTAGATACCAAAGAGCCTCTCCATGGCAATGACACTGTGAAACATCCATCACAGACCGACCACTACTCAGCCATCGTGATTTCACAAGCAGATGGTAACACTATTGCGGCTCTGCTGAATATCATCTCAAAGACTCCCCATCTGTTTGGTATAATGCAAGCATCACCCTTCACCCTCCCTCTTTTCTGCTGCACAGTTAAACCACAGAAGCCTACCAAACAGGTTAAAACATGCCAACTGTACACCTGGGATTTGCCTTTTACACAATGCATCTCTGCAGAAAGATTATGACGCAGATAAGACATCGGCCTCTGTGTTTAAAGCAGAACGTATCAGTGAAAAGGCACAGTTTGAAATCGCTAACTAAAACCATTTTGTATTCAGCTGTTTGAATATGTCTGTCAGTGCGTGTGTGTGAGTGTGTGAAAACAATACTTGCAAGCAAAGCAACACTTTTTGCAGTATATATGCAGAACTTGTTGTATTTTCCACAATAAATTTAATGTCGTTTCTTTATTCATTTTCACACACTGTCACATTTTCACAGACCTGTCTCAGCATCAGCACCCGTCTGTCTGTCCATCTTTCTGTCGGTTAGCTTGTATATTTTTGTACACACACACACACACACACACACAT